>JAQJVL010003346.1:0-63195 GCA_035578905.1 Stictocephala bisonia
TTATGAAGAAATCAGTAGTCAGTAAAATTATGTAGCGTTAATAATATAAGAATACCTTATCATGAGAAAAAAGGAGATAAATAAAGAAAGGTTTGAACTGTAGTGTAATAAGATGGAATAAAGCACCTTTTGCTCCTCATTGAAGAAGTCTGTGTGGCGGATACACATGAAGGTGATGTAGGCTGGAAGTCCAGGAAGTAGCACCACTGCCGCTTGAGGTTTCAGCTCTAATATATAAACAAAGAACATAAAATAAATATCGTTTAACAGGCTCCTCTTATGAAAATTTTCAACATTTAAATTAAATCTTTTAAACAAATACTTAGAACCAGAATCAAAAGATTTAATTCATATACATTGAGTACAGAATTGGTATCAAATACAATGTTAAAACATAATGTAAAAAGTTAAATGAAGGAAAACAGTGAAAGGAAAAAAGAGAAAATACAAAATGTAATCTAGTGCTAGATAAATCTTCAGCCTATTCTAAAGGTGATGTTCTCCAAGTCAACAAATCTTTGATTGTGTAAAATGGTCCTTGTAGCAGCCATGAAGTGGAGTCATCGTCTCATCTTAAGCGCATCTCCATCTTTGGCTTCTTCTAGTAGAAGGTTGAGAAATTTAATGTCTTCGAAGATTGATAGGTGGTGTGCTGGCAGTGTGAAGTTAACACCTCGCTGGGCGTTAAGGCTGTATCTATCTTAACCTCTTTCTACCATGTACTAGCGTAAGTGGTTACTTCTAAGATGTACAGACAGACTACAGTAAGGATCTTCAGTTCAACAAATTTCTGTCTGCAACTGTGATGTTAAGTTCTACTAGCACTCTGATAGCTTTCTTCTGGCTTAAGAGCAAACGATATAGGTTTGTTCTTGATACAATTTTTGCTGCATTGGTGCCAGCTATGTCCTCCTGATAACATAGAGACTACTGCTCAGCTTATGGCACAAGGTATCAATATGAGGTGTCCATGCGAACTTTTCATTGAGGTTATTCCAAGTACTTCGCCATTTCTGAAGCCTTAATGTCTTGGGAGCCTTTCTACTTGATCCCTTTTCTGCCAAACACTATTTGTTGGGTTATGTCATCGTTTAACACAAAGACTTTTGCTATCACAGTATTGCAATGCCATGTTTAGTGCGACTGCAGATTGAACTTCCAGCATTTTGGATGACTTACCACTAGGAAGGAGTGCAGTATCATCTGTATATATTACTGTTGTGCTGTAATCTAATATCTAAATAGCCGCACGTGTAACTCACTCACTCACTCACTCACGTATACAAATTCTAACCCACTTCCAGATGAGCTAGAAACTTGAAATTTGGCACACTTGTAGCTTTTGCCAAGCAACCGACGGGAAAATTCCGAAAATTAAAAATTTTTAATTTTTAACCCTCCAAAAAAATCAAAATGGCAGACGGGAATTTTGAATTCTGTGCAGAGTTTTACTAACGGCTTAATTGTGGGCAAACCGTTGGTTGTAGAACAAATCTGACAGCATACTCCAGATTTGTAATTAAATTTCCTACAATTTTGGTCAAATAAAACTTTTTTGTATTTTTGATAATAACTACGCAAAAAATCGTTAATTTTCATATTTCGTTCAAAAAATGTTATTTTTGTTGTGTTTTTCGTATTTTACTGCATTATTACGATAATTTAAGAACTTAAACCCCTACACACTACTTATTTTACTAATTTGTTATCAAAACTACTAATAAATTCGATTTTGCACTGTCCATAACCTAGAAAAAATCCAAAATGTCTGACATGAAAACGTTTATCTTTTTGCAGAGTTGAGATTTTTGTTTTACTGAAACTTTAATTTTTAGTTTAATTAACACCAAATGTTATATTCAAATTGACAATAAAATTCTGCACAAAAGTGTCCTGTATGTTTTTGTGCTATATACAATAGTTTCCTCAGAAAAAGTCAGTAAACTTGAGTTTTTTCGAAAACGTGATTTTTTTGGAATAGCTCCTCCCATTTAAGCATAATTTAAAGGAGCTAAAATCTTAAAACCCTACATGTTATTTACCTTAAGAACTTTGTTATCAAACTACTATAAACTTTGATTTTTCACTTTTTATAACCTAGAAAAAATTCAAAATGGCTGACGCGAAATTGCTGTACTGTTTGCAGATTTCAAGTTTTTGTTTCACTGAAGCTGTAACATTTAGTTTAGATAGCGTCTAATGAAACTTTCAACCTAAAAATTAGATGCTGTACTAATAATGTAATGTACATTTTTGTGGTGCATGCTATAGTTTCCTCGTAAAAAGACAGTAAAGTTAAGTTTTGTCGAAAACAAGTGATTTTTTTGGAAGAGATCATCCTATTTAATCATGATTAAAAGAAGCCAGAAAGCTACAACCTTACATACTGTTTACTCTCACATTTCCTGTTACTAAAATGCTATACAATTGTATTTTGCACTTTTCATAACAAAAAAAAAAAAAAATTCATAATGGCTGACGAAAATACTCTTACCTATTTGCAAAGTTGAGATTTTTGTTTTACAGAATCTGTAATAATTAGGTAGATAACACCCAATGAAATATTCAAACTAACAATTAGATTTTTTACGAAATGTGTCATAAACTTTTTGTGGTATAATCAATCGTTTCCTCACAAAAAGTTTATAAATTTGAATTTATGCCTCCGTTATCAACTTAGATAGTATCCAATAAAAAACTAAGGTAATTTCACTTTTCATTTAAAAATTCTATTTTTATTAGGTTTTCGTATTTTATTGCTGTATTACGATAATTTAAGAACCTAAAACCCGTACACACTATTTAACTTTACTACTTTGTTACGTAAACTGCAATAAAATTTGATTTGTAACTTTTCATAACCTAGAAAAAATCAAAATGGTTGACTTGAAAACGCCGACCTGTTTGCAGAGTTGAAGTTTTTTATACTGAAGCTGTAATATTTATTTTGGACAACATCTAATAGAACATTTAAATTATATACTTAAATGCTTTATATATATAATACATTTCCTCACAAAAAGTAGGTAAAGTTGAGTTTTGTCAAAAATATGTTACTCACTTATTCACTTACGTATTCAAATTGTGTACAAAACTTTACGGGCTTTTAAACTATATATAACAACAGGTTGTATTTATTTTTGTTGCCTAAAGGCCAATCATAGTTTTACGCTGTATTTTCGGAATTTGTTTGTTGGTTTAGGCACCCTCCAGCGGCTGCGATAAACGTTTTTAGAACAGTTGGTAGACCGGGCCTTTGTCGATTGAAACGAGTCGCTGAAGCGTCTGCGAGAAACGTTTTTAGAACGGTTGGTAGAACGGTCCTCAGTCGATTGAAACAAGTCCCACCGAGGTTATATAAGGATGACGCCGCTTTTCATGCCTCAGTCTGCTGACACCCTACGGCCTCTACACGCTTGAATTACCTTCAGTACTGAACTGTTCAATTGTTTGGCTTTCTGCCCTATTGAAAACTGAATCATTTTCACTGCATGGTGAGACGAATCTTCTATCATCACTATTTTTCAACATAAACTCTAGGTTTATTCTCTCGTTTCTTTCATTTAATACGTTTTTATTGTGATTAATAATCAATCACGAATTTCTTCTGATTGTTTTCGAGACTTTATACTATTTTTTTGTTTCCAATTTCTTCTTCTCCAATTACTTTGATTGTAATTTTACATTTTAACTCTCTACGATGGCTTCTCATCAACAGAATTTTTTTTGTGTTGCCGATTTTATATGCACACACGGTACCTACATACACCCACCCACTGTACGTGTATGGGAGGGCGGGTGGGCCAGTACCACTGTACGTGTATGGGAGGGTGGGTGGGCCAGTACCACTGTTCGCGTATGGGCGGGCAGGTGGGTCAATACCACCGTTCGCATATGGGCTGGCGGGTGGGTCAATAGCACTGTTTGCGTATGGGTGGGCGGGTGGGTCAATGCCACTGTTTGCGTATGGGCGGACACATAGAAAACTTCAAGGCATGATTAGAAAAAAAATTTCTAATCATAAATAATCCATTTATCAGGGCAACAATGAACTCTTCACATGGAGTAGAAATGCTCAGTGTGTGGCTAATTCTGCTTGTGCCCTTGCATGGAAGAGTCTTGGTGGACATTTTACGACAACTGCAATTGATGCAATCCTTATGAGTTGTGATTTTACAAAACACTGCATAGTGAGAATTGTACTGGTTATGGGCGGTACTTGTTTCCAGAAGAATTACCATCAGTCATTCATGTTTTGAATCAGTCAGTTTCTCTGTTACAACTAGAGCACATTTACGATGCACTTTATCCCCTAACGAAAGATTATTGGCATGACACTGTTTCGTCACTTACTGAAAAATTACAAGACATATTGGCTGCAAATCAAAAAGATATCAGATTCCTTTTCACGGGTCAAACAGTTACTGTCTCCTTTTGGAGGTTAAATGAACTGCTGTATCTGTTTGATCCACATCCAGTGAATGAAAAGCGCAATTTTGATTTGTCCAATGATGGTAATAATCTGACCCGCCTATTTCTGTGTGACAGCTACTTTTCACTGGCCAGTTTGATGTTGTCGAATGCAGCTCTGGATGGAGTTGCAAAACAGTTCACCATAACTCAGCTGACATTGGGAAAAACTGCCACACAATACCTTACTATTGTCCCTGAAGAACCGCGAATTGATGACCCTCCAAACCAATTGTACGAACAATCTGTACAACTAATGTAGACTCGCAGGAGTCTTATGTCGATGTTAAGTTAAAATTGATGTCTGTGGTAGTGTTATCACCCTTAAAAGAAATGTCTCCTTCGACCAGGCCATTATTTAACAAAATGCTCGGCAGACCTAAAAAGGTTAAGCTAGGACGTCGAAAGAGCAAAGCTAGGACGTCTAAACTTGACAAGTACTCGACAGGAACAGCTTACAGATGCAAAAAAAGATACAGTAAAAATAAACCTCAGATAAATAGAGGTGCTGTAAGACGTTACACTGACCAGCATCCCGAGATCAACCGAGGAGCTGTCCGACGTTACACCGAGCAGAATCCCGAGATCAACCGAGAAGCTGTCCGACGTTACACCGAGCAGAATCCCGAGAAGCTGTTCGACGTTATAACGATCAGAATCCTGGAGCTTCCTGCCAGAGAGTAGAGGCTTTTCGATTGAAGAATCCCTCATTTTCCAACATGAGACACGTTCCTGCTCTCCTTGCTCGGAAGATTGGTGAACAATGCCCTATGGCGTACTGGAGAGACTACGATATAAATGGCATTAGTTCATTTAAACTCCGTAAAGTATGTCTTTGGAAAGATGAAATTTACAGGTGTTCGTACTGTCATGCTCGGCTGTTTGAGGAAGAGAAAGACAGAAAAAGGTGGTGCTGTGGTGAGGGAGCATATAATTTTCTTAATCTACCTCCTTTGGACGCGCCGTTTTATACTAATCTTCATTTCCTAGAATGAGCCAGAGCATACGACCTGTTTGCCTTCTGTGCACTCGAGGTGTCTGGTGGGTACCGTCATCCTAGTGGACTCTCCTTCTTCAAGATCCCATTTTCCCTAACCTGACATACCAGTCATTTTATAAAAACTTCATTGTCCATACAAAAAAACCAGATGGACAGCATTTCATCAAGTGAACTTTTTATATTCAACGAATTGGCCTGAACCCCAAGGGGGTTTGGGGGCAAAGCCCCCAACGAGCAAAGCGAGTTTTCTAAATATTCTGAAATGTCATAGACGTATAAAATAAAGAGGATGGGACCCAGAGCGGAGCCTTGGGGCACCCCTCTTGTTACTGGCAGCAGTTTAGACTTTGCTGTTTGAGTCACTCCTTTGTTATTGTGTTTCAGCTCAACCACTTAAAGTTATTCCTGTTAGGTAGCTTTTAAACCAGCTTGTAGCAGCTCCATTTATACCCATAGTTTTCATTTTGTTTATTAGTTTAGTGTCATCCAGGCAGTCAAAGGATTTAGTCACGTCAAGTAAAATTGCAGTTGGTCTATTACCAGCCTCAAGGTTGTCAATTAAAAACTCGGCAAAGGTAGTGATGGCTGATGTGGTTGATCTTCCACTTAGAAAACCATGTTGTTTGATAATAGAAAAATCTGTAAAGTATTTTTTTTTTCAAAAACTTTTGAGTATGTAGGTATTAACAATATTGGTCTGTAATTTTGAGGATCAAGGTGGTTAGGTTTCTTTTCTTTAAGTTTGGGTAAACTTTTCAAATGTTTAGACTAGTTGTGTTGTGTTTTGACTGGAGTATGGATTAATGTTTAGTTGTGTTGGTTCTTCTTTATTTTTTGTTGCATTCCTCTCTGTGTTAATGATGTTCCACAGTGCTTTACACTTGTCATCAGCTTCTTCTATGGTGTTGTCTGTTGCTTGACGTCTTAGGGACTTGAGCCTTAAGTCGTAGCTCTTTTTCTTTTCTGACATTTCTTTCTTATTTTCTTCTTTTCCACTCATCAGGTATCAGTTCTGAGCCTCAAGGAATATCTGTTTAAGCTGTGAAGCCTCATAATCAAGTACTCTTTTAGTCTTTTTGTTTCTTTTCATTGTTTTCACTACATGGTAGTATGTCATGTGACCGTTTGGCTAAAGTTGTTGTATGCCTTTTCTACACAATTCTGGTTGAGTACATTTCCTCAGTTTTCTAGTTCAAGAATGATTTCAAGATGTGTGGTATTCATCTAGTTAAAGTACCTATAAGATACGCTTGCATTGTGAACTGGAGCAGAGTTTTGTTTTGAATTTTACAAAGTTGAGCTGTGTGGTCAGAGTACCTGTGCGCAGAATTTTCACTGTTATATCAGTTGTTTCAAAATTAGTGCAAACACAGTCTATTGAGCTGATTGTTGTACATGTGATTCTTGTCGGGGGTACAACATATTGTAACACTTTGTTCAATTTTGTGAGTTCACGGTTAGGTTCCAGAATGTCTATGTTTATATCATCTAGTTGAACAACAGGCTATTCCACGTGAGTATGTTATCCAGTGCCTGTGAAATTATGTCCATTGATAAGTCTAAATGGCCCCTATTCCTGTACATGCCAATTACATAAAAATGTTTATGGCCTTTCACTACCTGAATGGATGTCATTTCACAGTTCAGCTTTGCACTGTAGTTTGGTACCGTATATAACTAGGCCCAACAGAGGTCAGAATGATTGTTTTTATAAATAACTACACACTCTTTAAGGTAGTTTTTTCTACTAAAAATAAGGATATCATCTAGTGGATGATTTAATCTTCCTCGTTTATTTGCGAGTCTATCCATGTTCTGGTGGAGTGTTGTTATTTGATTTTTCTCTCCTCCTGACTCAGTCATACCTTGGCTTAGATTGCCTAGCCAGTCCCTAAAAAACTTAATACAGTGAAAAAAAACCCAAACACGTACAGTGGTATTGACCCACCCTCCCACCCATACACGTACGGTGGTATTGGCCCGCCCTCCCACCCATACACGTACATTGGTATGACCCACCCGCCCACCTATACACGTACAGTGGTAATGACCCACCCGCCCACCCATACACATACAGTGGTAATGACCCACCAGCCCACCCATACACGTACAATCTCTGTTGGAGTTTGACTTATTTTAATTTACAATTTTTGATCTTATTTTAATTTACAATTTTCTCCGATCGCTGGAAATTATTATTTAATTGATCTTGTAGGAACCTCTAAACAGGATTAACTTAGAGGCCCTAAATTTTCTTGGATTTATGTAAATAGTTATGGAGTTGTAATCAGTTTTAAAATGTTATGGTTTACTAGGCTATTGTTATTAAATTGTTTGTTGTTGTCAATGTATATAGTAACATAACTGAAATATATTGTTTGTTGATGTTAATCTTAAAGTTACACATTTAGTTCTCTTGGTCAGACCTGACAGGTAAAGACTTTTATTTTGTAATATTCTAGAACAATTAGTGATGTTTTATTTCAATATTAAAAGATAGTATGCACAATTAATTCTTGTACAAAAGAATGTAAATTTAAATTTAAAATTCAAGAAAATAAATGAATTCTTATTCTTATTAAAAAAAAAAAAACTTTTGTGGTATTCAGTTGTCATAGGGAGGCCCTTAGTTATTTTTTTATTGAGAGCTTTTTTTTAAATTTTTTTAGTTATGAATGAGAGAACACTTCAAAGCCTTCGTCATCTGATTCTGAAAGTAAGTTTTGCTAATCATGTAGCTCCAAGTGTTAGTAGTGTTTGACAGAAGTTGTATATTCTTCCATTTTTAGTACTTGTAGGGGAAGACTAAATTTATTTGGAAGTTCTCTACTGTATTTTTTCTTTAAATTGTAAGATTGATTCAGTTTTTCCTAATTCTTTAGTTTGACATTTCCTGAGTATTTATGTGTGTTTGAATTAAGGTAACGTAGCTTTTGTTCAAGCTCATAGTTAAGGTGTAACAAACCCTTCCTGGAGTAGGACTGTCATTCCAGAACTTTACTGTTTGCTTTCCCAAAATGAGTAAAAGAATAGACAAATATTCTGAATCAGTTTCAAACTGAAGTCATGTTTATGTTTATTAGCCAAATACAACTCACTCACTCACTCAATAATCACGAAATTTCAAAAACCACTGAACGGATTTACACAACATTTTAAAGGAAGTTGCCTTTAAAGGAAGGGACCCACTAAGAAAGGTTTTTTTCGAAATTCCATTCCAAAGGGGTACAAAAAGCCCCTCAAAATTTCCTTTTTTCTATAAGAATAACATTGGGTTGATTTTAGTAAATTAATAACAGCTGTTTTGTAAATAATAAACGTGTTTATTTTGTATGTTTGACTTTATCCTATTGATTCATTAAGAGTTTAACCTTCAGCTGTTAAACAAAAATGAAATGAATACATTTGAAATAGGTTAAGATACTATAAATAGGTAGCTACGCAAGTAGTGTGGTTTAGATACTGTTAATAAATTTAATATTGTGATTTTACGTTGTAGAGTTAGTTAATCTACTGATTTATTGTTAGTCACATGCCGCGGCCGAAGGCTGAGGTGTATCGAGCGTAGCGAGAGTCGGGGTTGGCTCACAAAGTGTGTAGGGGGGGGGGGATAAATAAATTCATAATTATCAAAAAATATTGTGTTTTGGAATATTTAAAATACTTGGCATACTATTGGTGACTAGCCTCTTTTATGATGAATGACAGAAGATCTAATAAGGGTTTGCTTGATACAATAGATGACAAGGAGGTGGGGAGGAAGTGTACCCAGCTGGTGTATAGACAACAAGCACAACAGCATATGAGACTCTTTATACAATTGCTGCCGCTTTATAAGAAACAGGGTGCTATTTTACTACCCTCCAATATAGTATTTCTTGGCCAAAACCTTTTACACAGATGTATTACTATGTACAAAAGCTTGACCCTTGTTGTGTAATTATTTTTAAATGCATCATATAAAACATTCAAGCTAAAAAGTTTGAGTTGCATTGCTTCATATCTTTAGTTATCAAATTTGTTTTTATATGATTTTAGCAAAATGGTCATAATTTAATACTTGTTTGATACTTGTAAACCAAAAGTGGCCAATTTTTATATGAATATTTATATTAAAAGCAATAATACAAATCTGTTGTCTAATATAAATATATGTTTAAATATGAGTCTACTTATAATTTACATATAAACAAACAAAATCATAAAAATTGGACAACAAATAACAAAATTATAATAATAAAAAAGTAAATTTTCGTCAAAGGCAAAATAAAGCACCATTTTATAAAACTTAATGTAACATACATCATTACATATTATTTTAGCCATGATCAAAATCTGCACTAATACTTATTATGCAATATATACCCATAATAGGAAATAAAAGTGCACTCCTACATTAACAGTTCTGGGTATTGTTATGGTTATGTCTTTCTACAAAAATAGCATACGGTTTGTTGTCTCCTACCATTTATTAATTTAAAAAATATAAAGCTCTGGTACGTATTTGGAAAAAAAACCAAAAGTGATATTAATAAAAATATAAAGTGATCTCATGTTATAAAGCTAATTCTAACCCATCAAGCCATTTAAGACATTCCTCACTGATTCTATTTATGCTAGCTAATGCTGTGAAAGAGTGCAGAAGGCACTCTGTACCTATGTGATACATTGTTTGGATAGACTCCCCACGATCATATGATTGATATGGTGTCAATCCTAATTTATATTTCCAGTCGTTACATCTGCTAACACCATTTCGGAAGCAATTCAACAATATCATTCTATACGATTGAGGTTCATCCCACCTACAAGTACTTACTTATTTCGCCTATCAAAACTGACCCAGCTAGTTTTGGGCAAGAAATTTGATCAGCTCTAATGGAAAACAGTACAAGGAGGGTTCTGAAGTGGGAGACCCTGTGTAAGAAGTGAAGTTACCATGTGAATACCACTTATAGCTCTGATGACCTTTAGTGAGTACACTATTTAACACGTTGAGGACTAAGCCTGAAATGACAACATTCATTCTAATCCTAAACAATTTTTTTACATAAATAACTTTCCTTTGAATTAGTAAACTCCAAATATGATGATAGAAGTCATTGTGAGGTTGCTAAGGTGGTGGATGATGACGTCATCAACTCGGCGGGTATATCCGTCGCCAGGATCTCAGTGATGGACTGTTGTTGCTGACAGCTGTATTGTTCACAAATAACAGTGTTCACTGTCACTATTAGAATCACTTTCAGACATGTTATTATGTTTTTCACAAAAACATAACCGCAAACACACCAATAAACTCACTAAATACAGTAATCAAAGATGGAATGCTTACGGGAACCGAAAACACTTCCAAACTTGGGACTGACACACACAAATAACAATAGGGTTGTATGCAAGGTCCTGACAATGTAAGTCCTACCTCGACGAGATCCAAGCTCACACTGATGAATCAACCGTGCAACTACAAATGGCGGGTACATCCGCCGCCAGGATGCACGGAGGGTCCGGCGGTGCGAATATGGCAGCGCGTAGCCATCAACGTGTTAACCATACGGGAGCATTGTATTCAGCAGCCAAATAGACCAGTGACAAAGCATTTGTACGCAGGATGTGTGCGTTGGCTTCCCAAGCTGTTCCAGCAATATGATGTAATAAATGTGCCCTGGTTTTGATTTTAGCTACTGTTTTTCTTTAAAGATGTCTTTTAAACATCAGCAAATAATCCACTTTACTCCCAGGTACTGTGGATGATCATTACGATGGAGCTTACACCATTTAGAAGGATGTTAAATTTTTGATTAGCCCGTCTGCTACATAGGTGGAAGCAGGCTACTTCGGTTTTTGATGGGTTAGGATTTAGCTTCTAGGTTCTAAAATATTAAAAAACACAAGCTGCAAGGTCACTTGTGTTTCTTCAGTAGGTGTGAAGTCCTCTTGTTGGCAAGCGAAAGCAATATCAACTAAAAAGCGTTTGGCAAAATACTTATTATAGTACTATTGTTGTTGATTTTCGATATAATCATGATCTCGATGGAAAGATTAACATTCAATCTATCAATTTATGGATCTATCGATAAACATTCAATAATCAATTATTATTACACGTCTTTGGTTTACTCAATCATATGTTCGTTGTTTAGTTTTTGTCACAGCTGATTTCAATTCTAGTTTACATGCAGTATCAGTTACTGTCGGCAGTAGGTTTTGTGTTTACCTTTATGAGACATAATATAAAAAAGTCCCTATAGACCTATATAGTTTTGAAAACTAAATTTACTACAAAATGGCTATTTTACTTTGTCAATTTTCATTGGGGAACATTATTTTCAAGGTATGGTTCCATACATTTATCAGTATGTAAACACAAACTTATGCATACTTATAACAGTAAAAATAATTATGGGTAATCCTTTTAAAATTTGACATAATCCTTTTACCATGTTATTGTCTGTAATGTACTTTAAAAAATAATATATAACACTATAGTATTTGTTAAAACCTTTATTATTTTTAATTAAAAATTGAAATACCCTTACACAACCTGTAAAAACAGCCTGCCATTTAAGGGAAAAAGGCATGCCAGTTCCTGAGTTGACAACAAATCTTTACCGTATACTGTGTCATAAACTGCTGTAAGATAACAAAAGCTGCAGATGTTCTCAACTTCTTTACAAAACACATACTCTTCCAAACATACAGAAAATTTATATTAATTCCAATCTTATTCATTAGAATTTATTTCACTCTGGCCTCATCGTCTGTCAGTACATCAGTCAGTGTCCAAATTGTGTAACGTAAATTTGTCAATACTATAAAATGTGTGTGCAATTAAAGCTGTTTTTAGATGAGTTATAAATGCCTTAGGCATTGGAGCACTTTTAATAAAATTTTGTAATCTGTTGTATAGATGAACTGCCTGCGAGGGCAAACGTTTATGAACTACCATCCTGTGTTTCCCAGTTCGGTAGTTCTCCCTGCCTCTAGTTTCATAAGAGTGTATGTCGCTACTTCTTATAAGATTCCGGTCTGCTAAGCAGCATGATAACCTATACCATGTCTTACGTTAAAGTGCAGGTTTATTTTATTAATAAGACACCACACTACTATGGTTTCTGCCGAACTGTAAGTACTGCCGTTTACGTGAAGACTAACAGTTGTAACTAACCTATATCAAGGGTTACAGCGTGCCGTCTCAACTCACTCACTCATCCAAGTAGTGGGGTGTCTTTGATGCTGACATCAGGCCCAGAAGCAGTGCTACCACAATATCGATAACAGTCTACCCACTTTTCATTGGTTTGTCCCTTACCATCCCCATGCTATCTGACAGCTGGTCATCTATCAACGCCTACATATTCTTGATACTGTCTCTGTATGACCCAGAATTAATTGTGCGTCATTACATAATAGGCACACATCTAATTTAATTATTCTTATTATTTCATTGATACAATGGTGGCAACCCGTGCAAAGTCTGAGTGTGAGGCACAATCAGTGGAAGATATATTTGCTAACACTGTAAATCTTGGTGTCTCATCTATTGATATAGTCTCTAATCTTTGTACGGACTTAACTAAAATTAGAGCTAATCATCCCGAAATTGAAACAACCCATGTTGAGAAAGTAGCATAGAAATAGCTGTTGAAGTGCAACCCTGAACTTTGTACTGTTATTGTTTACAAATTTATCACCACGTGTGACCCCAGAGGTCAAGTTCACTACTGATTATCACCACATGTTGACTGCAGAGGTCAAGTTTACTAGCCATTTTTGCGCTCTTTTTTCTAACGTCAAAATTGTATTTATCGAATTAATTGTGGGCATAAAGTGTTGAGGACCGGTGCTTATCCGAAGACTTTCTACACTTATAACATACTGGACAAACACTAAAATAACTGAGAATAAACTATTAAAATCATATACGAACAACCAAACTGAAAAAAAATATTACCGCACTTCACTTTCTGTTAGCAAAAAACGAACTGATTGTTGACTAGACATATTTTTTTTTATTTTTGGCCAGGAACTGGACTTTGACCTAGGACTATAGGGCGGGCGGCTGGTGGTACAGTGATGGGATATAGGGCGGTTGACTCATGCTATTTCAACTGTTTTCACTCCTCATAGTGCGCATGTATACTTGGGGGGGAAATAAACATACAATTGACGGGCTAAATGTTAAATGTTTTTTCCTTGGACCGTTTCCGATAATCAGAGTTTCCGACAACCAAAGTTCCGATAATCGGGGTTTTACAGTAGTAGTGCTTTTAACCTAGACCTGCAGAGCATGATTTGAATTTGATTCAAAATTTACAACAAATTCACGTTTAAATTTGCATTTCATACACCACACAAGTTAAATAGATTGTTAGATTATTGTAAAACTCTTATTTTATTTTTGAAATGCTTAGAACACTTGAAAAAAAGATATATTAAACAGTCATATTTAACACAAAATCAATAAAACATATACTAAATTTGACAAACCTTCGACCAGTTTCTTCATAATGAGCTCTTCATCACCATGTTTAAATTCAAACATCCCATTATACTTGCGATCTTTCTTACGGACTATCAGTTGGTTGGAGGGCACTTGCTCCAAGATTGTAGTTACTTGGGTTCCAACCAAATCACTGACTGAAACACACAACCCATCTTTTAACACAGTGCAATAAACAAAAACAAATAATAAAGAATTAATTTTTTTTATTTATAGAGGCAACAGGCTTTAGGCTTAATTGTAGTATGTTCATTAAAATTTTACTTATTGTTGTTAAAATAATAATAATTAAATTAATTTCAATCTTTATTGCATCGACTGCGCAAATAACTGTTTATTATTGATATTTAAGCAGCAAGAAAAACATTTTTCTGTACCATTTCCTGGACTTTCATAGAAATTGATAATTCAAAATTATGTGATCACTTCGATCAACAATCAGCTTTGTATAATCCAATATCATGTTTGCTTTGTCAGTGGGGCATTGGTTTGGCCATTTGCTCAGTACAGTTATTGAATATGGGCATGGAAAACTATCTTTAATACTGGAAGTAAGACAGTCTTTTGATAGCATATAATTCAGAATTGACTTGGTTAGTTATTTGTTTAATATGCAGACCCCCAGCTAAGGTTGTTGTCCATGATTAGACCAAGAAATGTTTTGTAGGAATCATTTATTAAGATATTAGGAGTTGAATGTTTTCTGTTTTGTTTAGTAGTGAAAGAAATAAAATTTGTTTTATCAGTATTTAGAACTGATCTGTTGTTAATGAAGAAGTTTTGTAATTATGAAAGTTCTAGATATGCAGTTATCTATAATTCAGCTTCTCTTTTTGCACACATGATAAGATTTGAGTCATCTGCATACAGCCACAGCTGGTTTTTGCTATTTTTAAGATTACTAAGGCAGTTTGGCATATCCTTTATATAACATATAAATAATAAAGGACCTAGGATAGACCCTTGGGGTACTCCATTTTTTACTGTTTGAGTATTGGATTGAAATTTTTGTAATTTATTATTTTTTGTATGAGGTATTTCAACCTATTGTTTTCTTTTAGTTAGATATGATTCAAACCATCTTAGATAAGTATTACTGATACCTAGATTTTGCAGTTTTTTGAGTAAAATGTCTTGACATGTGCTATCAAAAGCTTTAGATAAGCCCATGACGATTCCTGTTACATTTTCATTATTGTTAATTGACTCTATAATAGATTCAGTGAATTCTACCAGTGCAGTTATGGTAGATTTATTTTTTTTAATCCATGCATACAGATTATTTATCTCTAGATGTTTAAATAATCTATTATACATTGTATTTTAAAAAATTTGAATGAAAAAAAATGAAATTGAAATTGGGCGATAATTTTTCATATCTGTTACTGTTCCTTTTTTGTAGACAGGACAACCTTTGACAATTTTAATTTTTCAGGAAATAAGCCAGTAAAATAATCAACCTACAAAAAAATATTACAACTTCAAAGTGCTGTAGTTAGAACTGCACTCAAAGTTCCAAAGGTGTTCATTAAAAGAAACAGTTTTTAAACTAAGATGTAGTTCATTTGTAGATTCTACATCTACAAACAATGTATCATGTTAAACAAATATTTTCCTAAAGCAATTTACCAATCATAAACATGATCCTTGTAAAATTAACACTACTAATAAAGCAATATGTTAATGTTATTGTTCGTTGTACAGTTTTTTTGATGTTAACTACCACTATTATTATACATATTAATTTTTTACAGTTAATAATAGTATTAATTTTCTGCATGTTGGTACCATAACTTTTTTTATGTTTTGAAATTTACATTATTATAATATTAATATTTGCTAGTCATAGAGTTGAGTTGTAAAATTTATTTGTTTAAGACAAGTTACAAGTTATGTTTTAAAATGGAGATTAGCATACTTGTACTGAAAGTGAACACAATGGACTTTTAAAAGATGTGAACTGCTTCAGTGTAGTTGGTTTGTAACCGCTTTGGAGCATGACAGTTAAACAGATAATATAAATATTAATAAATAATCAACCCTATTTTGGCGTTACACAGTATTTTGTTCATATTTAATACACAAATTTTAAAATGTTAAGCAATAAATCTATACTTTTTGCAGATATTTATGTTTCAAATAAAATAGTTGCTACCATAACAAATCTTAAATAACTTGTAATTAACCTAATTAACTTGAAGTTTTTCCAATTCAGTCTATTGTGATATACAGGGTGTTTGAAAAGTGCGAGGAAAAACTTCAGAAAATGATTAAACAGGTAAAAAAACAATAAGTTCCTATGAAGACGTGCCTTACCTGTCTGTGTGTGTGTTCTTTAAACAAATGCCATATCTCCTAAACGGTATTAGCTACAGTTTTGACACTTGACATGAATATTGAACTTTACACCACCTAATATACTTTAAAAATAATATTTTTACCCATTTCAAAATGGCGGCCGTTCAAAAATTGTAATGCTAAATTTCATAAAAACCAAAGTAAAAACAAAATAATTTTACGATGCCTAATATTTAGCTTAAAAAAGGCAGAATCTTTTGGTACCTCATTATTATAATTGGACAGTAAATAAATGAGAAAATGTAATTTTTCTGATTGTCTGCAAAATGTTTTTAAAACTTTCGTGTGCTTGTGTCTATTGACTTGAACAAAACCACCAGTAAAAATTACATTTTCTCAGTTATTTACTGTCCAATTATAACAAATGAGGTACCAACAGATTTGCCTCCTTCTAAGCTAAATATTAGGTATCGTAACAATATTTTGTTTTTGATTTGGTTTTCATAAAATGTAGCATTAAAATTTTTAAACGGCCTCCATTTTGAAACGGTTATAAATATTAGTTCATATTTTTAGACTATATTAGGTGGTATAAAGTACAATATTTGCGTCAAGTTTCAAAACTATAGCTAATACTGTTTAGGAGATAAGGTTTTTTTTTTTAACACAAATAAAGACAGACAGACGCCAAACTAAACGAGATAAGACATATCTTTATAGGACATTTTTTGTTTATTTTTACCTATTTAATAATTTCCTGAAGTTTTGCCTTGGGGTGTGCAAGTACTTGAAACTTTGAGTATTGGATGGAGTATTTTACTACTCGAACTCGGCTCGAAGCTTCCGAAACTACTCGAAGTTCGATCGAGTAGTTGTATTTTACAAAATATAAGATTTACATCTTAATTTAGTTTTAAAAGTAAACAGTTTTATAAGTTATGAATAAAAAATGCGCGCTTCCTTGTGTTTTATTTTACATTTAATCATACTCTATCAGTTTGGTACACGTAATTATGAACTAAACAATATGCCTAAGAATAGGTACACGACAACAGTCAAATGAACTAGTTGACGTAGTGAACGAGTTCGTTCATTATGATTTGAACTAGTTCAATTCAAAGTGAACAACAGAGCTGGGAATGTAGTGATCACTGTAAATAGTTAACGTAGTAACGATCACACATGTCTGTTGTCGAGTCTACTAGTCACTTGTAACCTAACCTAAAATAGGGTGAATAAAACAGAAAAGCTGGTTAGTATCTTTATGGCCCAAGAAAGGGGACGAGATACCCGGTTCAAGATACTCAAAAAGACCTGTTACCGATACAAATCTAATGATGGTATGTACGCTGAGGAAATTATGCATATTTTCGTTTATATCAATAATACCGTTTAATCAACAGGGTCCCGAGAACGGTCGCTTTACATCCCAAGAATCGAACTTCCCATCTTTTCTAGGCGAAAGTTCATCTTGGTTTTAATATACGTATGTGCAAGGAACCGTTCAGCTCCTTTTTAGAACTGAAATTATGCGTCGTATATTGTATATTTCTCATGAGCTGATTGAGGTCTATTTTGTTTTTTAATCTGAGCAGGGAATCGTCCAATGATTTGACATAAGAAAATACCGTACCATATCATATAAAATATGGTAATGGCGTTCTAGCAGCGTGTGACACAACATTATTGATTTATTTTCCGTTAAATAAAAAATAGATATATACCCGTGGCGAACGTCTATTAATTATTATTCCGAAAACACCTTACATCGCCAAAACTGTGTGTATTATTTGTGCATACGATATTTTTTCCTGTTGAAATTGTTGAACGGTTTTCTAACTAGGTTAGACAATAACACAGTTGGAGTGTAAAAGGTGGTAAAGTACGATAATTTTGATTCGTAAACTCAATGAAGAGTTCCCTGTTCACATTGATGTCGATGTAAACTGTAAAACAATTACGAATCAACCCAAGTGAGGGAGAAACATTTTCTAAACAAAATACGAGGAATTTAGAGATTCGGAAAATAGTTTTTAATGAACCGAAGCCTTATCAAATGTCTCGTTTTTTATTCATTAATTTATAATTTAGCTGCCCAAAATCTTCACTGTATCTTCACTAATTGGCACTTAGCTGATATTTCAGACTGCATCTTGTCGCCAATATCGGCTAGACCACATTCTATGGTTTTCTATGGCCAAGATCTATGGTTTTCATTTGATTACACCAGGTTTTCATGAATTTCAAGTTATGAAATAATTATTTATCTGTTGTTTAGTGTAGCCTCATGTATCTAAGAAGTTTCAAGTTGCACTATTTCATTACCGATCATAATTTTAAAACTAATTCATCCTAAGCGACTTTAAAATTTATTTTTAGTAAACCTGCTTGATTATTATTATCAATCGATTGAACTACAGTCTTTACCATCCAGATTTTTAAATTTTATTATATAATTCAGAGCTTATTTCCGGTTAGTTATAACATTGTTATTACTGAATTAAATACCCACAGAATACAGATCCACTCTTCTTGGCATGTACACAATCAATTTTTTGTTGAGAGGAGGCAATTCTGAAAGCAAATGACTGCATTTGCGTATGATGCCTGAATTTCAGCATCAGTTTGGTTGGATGCAGCTTTTGCCAACAAGCTTCGTTATGTTTTCGCGGTACACTTTGAACTGAACCACCAGATAAACATATCGGCTGGCTGTGAAATAGAAAGTTGGCTTACATAGAAAATCGGATCTGTGATATGAGTAAACAGATTAATTTTTATAATCCACGTTGTTTCAATTCATAATATACTTTCTTAGTTTCTTACATAATATTAGTTATGAAAAAAGGTAAAACAAATAATGCCACATAAAAATGTAGGAAATGTGTTCAGTTAAGATGTATAAATTTACGAATCTGGTAAAACTTAACATAGGCTTAGGATGGTGTCTGCCTTTTACAGTTGTCTTGGGTGAACAGGAAATCCTTCTGTAAATACTTCCTCGAAAATACTCGATACTCGAAAAAATGCCAACTACTCAACTCGAACTAAAAAATCACTACTCGCACACTCCTAGTTTTGCCTCACACTTTTCAAACACCCTGTATATGTAATTTCAATTAGCATTAGGTCTTTTTTTAATTTCTACTATAGATAATTTATAAATACATGTACAGTATGTGTAAGTCTGAATAAGGTATTATGAAACTGAATTCCATACACATCAAAATAATAAAAGACAATCAAAACCAGTAAAATATGTTTAAAGTGAAAATGTCTTTCTTCTCTTTGAATTTGTTGGAATTATATTTCTTGAAAAGCTCTTATATATCACCTGAGTGAAAAGAGGATAGCTCAACATTCTCTAACATTACATAAATATTCTCACCTTCAGCGCTTTTCTTGTTGTTTTGGATCATCTCATTCAGTTCACTGACTTGCCTCTTCATTTCCTCCCTCTGCCAGTTCCAAGCTTCTTTTTCTGTTTCATATTTATTTAATATGTTCTCCTTCTCTGTTAATAAGTCCATCTTCTCGCTATGTTCTTGTTCTAGCTTGGAAGCCATTTGCTGCAACTTCTTCTCTTGCTCACTTATCTCGTACAGTCTTTTCTTTAGTTCGACATCAGCACCTCTGAGAATGTCCAGTTTAGCGCGGGTTTCGTTTAGTTCATTGTTTACTGATTTTAAGGAGTTATTTTCTTTTGTCTGAAATAACAATTCAAAATATTAATTCAGCCAATTAAACTTTGAATTATTCAATAAATTATATCAATACAAGAAGTCATTGGCCAACTTACCGATGGAGATTTGTTAAGTCACATAAATTCTTATACATTCAAATGTGAAACACAAGAATAGGGTTATGGACATCTAGTTACTAATATTTTTACCTGATGGTTAAAAAAAATAGTATAAAACTGCATATTTTGTAATATTTTTCCTTAAGTACACTGATTTTCTTTCCTATTAATTAAAGTCTGGCAAAGTGTCTTTTAGTTAAATTTAAACATAAGGTTTACGAGGTTTGGCTAGAGAGAAACTGGATTAGTATTGCCGTAGCCACAGAACGAATGCAATAAGGCTGAATGTCATACAGCTAGTTACGTGATTCCCTCTCCACCCACTGCTTAAGTTTCGTCTCTCTCCTGCAATCATTCTGCCTGTAGTGTCAGTTATAAGCATATAACCTTTTGTGTCTGCATCGGAAAAATTTTGAGTGTCCCGAAAGAACAGCGTGTAAACAATAAATTTCTCTACAAACTTAGAAAATCTGCAAGTGAAATATTTTTAATGTTACAACAAGTGCTTTGATGTCAAATCTCCTGCTTCTCCATGGCAAAAAAGCACAAATGACAAAATCAAAACTCAAAGCCATGAGATTGTTTTTTGATATCAAAGGCTTTGTGCACAATGATTGGGTATCAGAGGGGCAAACAGACAACAAAAATTACTACATTACCATCCTGACTACCCTAAGTGTCATGGATCCTTCACCAGGACAATCCCTGGCTCACAACGGATTGTCAGTGAAAATGTTTTTGGCAAACCACAACATTCCCATGTTAGACCATCTACCATACTCACCTGACTAGGCACCCTGTGACTTTTTTTGTTTCCTAAAGACAAGTCAGTATTGAAAGGAACGGGATTTCAGACTGTCGAAGCAGTAAATGAAAAAATGATGGAAGTTATGTACGGGCTTACAGAAAATGATCTACAACAGTGCTACACCTAGTGGAAAACTCACATGGAGCGATGTAGAGAACGAGGAGGGAAGTACATTGAAGGAGATAACATCAAATTGTAAATATTTGTAAGTAAATTTTATTTTCAGCTTCAGTTCGGTTTTTTTCTACCCACACCTCGTATGTAAAATCATGTTTCTAATTTTGACACAACAATTTTAGCATAAAAGTGAAACTATCGTATATTTGGTAATAATATCAGATTGTTTTAGGTTAGTTCTCTTTAGATTGAAATAAATTAAAGATAATTTGTGGGGTGTGATGTTGTTCGCTTCCACAGCAATTCCTTAAAGCTGTACATACAATCTGGGTAGTTCTAAACGAGCAATAAATTTGGTAGCTGGACTGACACGATTTTGTGATCTCTCAGCTATGGCAGCTACCACAAAACATAAAAAAGGCCCTTTTGTGGACCCAGCTAATTTTAAATTAATAGGTTCTGTTTTAAAAGTAGTACATTTTAACGCTGAAAGCTTAAGCAAGGCGAAGAGTGAGTGCACCAGTAGGGTACTTCATGAATACAATGTTGATATCCTTGCACTCCAAGATACCCATATCAAAGATAATAATGGTGCAAGAGGCAATATTCCCAGACAGATTTGTTGATTCTATAGGGCATAGGGTTTATGGTATTGCAACTTATCCATATTGTGTCGGTTACCCATAAGAGCTCTGATGGTGACATCTTTGTCTTGGCAACCCAAGTGTCAGAAACTACAATAGTTAATGTTTATAAGCCTCCTAACATCCAGTGGCCTGACGATAGGATTTTGCCAAGTTATGAACACCCATTCCTCTATGTGGGGTAATTAAACAGTCACCATAGCCAATGGGGTTACAATACCGACGATGAGAATGGCAGAAAGCTTGTTGACTGGGCTGAAATGAACAACCTTTTCCTGATCTTTGATGCTACAGATTCAGCCACTTTTTTCAGCTCGTTGGTATCAAGATTACTCCACTGACTTAAGCTTCTGCTCATGTGAACGATCATTAAGATCAAAGCCAATTAGGAGAAAAGTTCTTGATGCTTTTCCCCACTCAACACAGGAGAGTACTGGTTTCATTTGGGATCCAAATTCCCATAATTTAATATTTTCCATGGCCTAGATGGAACTTTAATAAAGCACACTGGAAGACCTTTACCACTAGGCTTGAAGATAGCATCAAGATCATTCCTCCTACAATAAGAAATTACGATCGTTTCACAAATCTCGTCTCGTCCATCACTAAAGCTTGTATACCAAGAGGATACAAAAAGGAGTATATACCAGGGTGGAGTAAGGAATCAGATGACCTCTAAAAAGAGTTTAATGCACCGAAAATTCCAACATGGCTAATCTGCTGCTGCACTCTCTTGACAGTACCAGAAGAGAAAAATGGGATAAAACTGTTGAAGATATAAACTTTACCCACAGCAGTAGAAAAGCATGGTCACTTTTAAGGAAACTCTCTACTGGTAAATCTCCAAATCAAAGAGAAGTGCTCCGCCCGAAGGCCTCTAATATAGCGAAACGGATAGTCAGCTTATCAAAGCAATCCGACATCCTTCTGACAAACATGTGCTTTACAAGTTGAATGAAATAAAAAAGAGTCAAATAGCACCCCTGGAAGTCTCCAGAAATTTCACGGAGGAAGAGATAGACAGAGCGATTTCTGCTATACCAGCAGGGAAAGCAGCCGGTCTTGACTGTATCTTTCTGGAATTTCTGTTACATGCTGGTAGCAAAGTGAAACAATGGCTTCAGACAGTCTATAATAAGATATTAGCTACAGGCAATTTGCCAAAAGTATTCAAGCGATCAATAGTAGTAGCTATTCTGAAGCATGGAAAAGATCCTCAACGAGTGGAACATTATCGCCCAATATCTCTTCTTAGTGTTTCTTATAAGTAGATAGAAAGGCTATTATACAATAGAATATCACCCATTCTTCATTCTAATGTTCCCGTTGAGCAGGCTGGTTTTCACCCTGGCCGAAGTTGTAGCGACCAGATCCTAGCTCTGACATTATTTATCGAAAATGGGTTTAAAAAGAAGTTGAAAACGTCTGCAGCTTTTATTGATCTAACAGCAGCTTATGACAGAGTATGGAGCAAAAGTTTATTGTTTAAGTTCTAAAGCCTCCTTCCCTGTTCCTTTCTATTGCAATTTTTGGAGTTAATGCTTAGTGCCAAGCTAATAATAATAGTTTATCTCGGTCATGAAGAAAGATCTTTTATACAGCTGAAGGATGGGCTGCCACAGGTGTCTGTACTTGCTCCAATTTTATTCAACGTGTATACCGCTGACATCCCAATCACAAAATCTAGACAATTTATATATGCGGATGATATAACTACTGAAGACACACTTACAAGTGACCTTGCAGCCCTCGAAAAATATTTTAGAACCTTGAAGCTAAATCCTAACCTAACCTAAACCTAAAACCTAACCTAAATCCTAATCAAAAACTTAAATAGCCTTTTTCCACTTAAGTAACAGACTGGCTAATCGAAAACTGAACATCTTCCTAAATGGTGTAAAACTCCATCATAATGATCGTCCACAGTACCTGGGAGTAACGTTAGATCGATCGCTGACCTTTAAAAGCCATCTTCAAAAAACAGCAGCTAAAATTAAAACTAGGGCAAATGTATTACATCATATTGCCGGAACAACCTGGGAAGCCAACGCACACGTCCTGCGTACAACTGCTTTGTCACTGGTATATTCAGCTGCTGAATATAGTGCTCCCGTATGGATAATAGTGTTCACACCAAAGATGTCAATGTCCAACTTAATAGGGTCATGAGAGCTATTAGTGGCACTCTTATGCCAACTTCACTTCCTTGGCTCCCAGAGCTGTGCAATATAGCTCCTCCAGAGATAAGACGTCAGGAGGCACTACTCAAAGAATTCAATAAGATCTTGAATGCCCCGAATCTACCCATTATACAGGATCTCCCAAGTCAGAACGGCCGATTAAAATCTCGAAACCCATTTCTTAGTACTGCTTTCAATTTGAGCAGATCAAACTTCTTGCCCAATACCAGCTGGGTCGTAGCGTGGAACTGTTTTGATGGACATAATAAGTTCCTTATTAACGATTCGTCAATGGGAATTCGTATGTGGGATGAACCTTCCTCATAGGGAGTGGACACTCTTGAATCGGTTCCGAACTGGCATTGGCAGATGCCATTACTGGAAGTATAAATGGAAATTGACACTAGATCAGTCATGTGATTGCGGGGAGTCTCTCCAAACAATGAATCACATAGTTACAGAGTGCCCTCTGCGCTCTATTACAGAGGGATTGGTCAGCATACATAGAATCAGTGAGGCAGGTCTTAGATAGCTCGATGGATTGGACTTAGCTTTGTGACAGGAGATGACTTTACATTTTATAATCAATGAATATACAATCATGCCTTGGAATATTTATCCAAATATACATCGCAGCTTTATAATTAACAAATGGTAGCTGACAGCTACCATTAAAGTAATTTCTTTACTTTATATATATATAATTAAAGTAATTTCTTTTTAACACAATCTAATCGATTTATTAGCCAAACATTAAAAAAGCACATGACACTGACTAGTTAAATAATATTCTAAGTTAAATAAAAAATAGTTTTACTAATACAAATTCAAGAAAGAAATTCTTTTTCATGAACACCAAACTTATAACAGTTAGAATAAAGAATAAACCAAAACTAAAGTATTTTTGTATTATATCGCTAGGTATGTTTTAATTCATATTCACAAAATTTTAGATCACTTTTTTAGATACATGGTTTTTATTGTTTGATTAAAAACTAGTAGTTTATAAATCCTACACATACCAATTCACCGATCTGTTGTTGCAGTTTTATAATCTTATTTTCAAGACCTTTATTCAAGGTGATGTAATGCTGTACTGTGCGAGCCTCTTTCTTTAACTGTTTCAACTTACGCCTGGCAAGGAATCTGCGTACACCACTTTGTGCAATTATCACCTGACACAGTTCTTTTTTGTATGCCTTTCTACAGATCCATGCTCGTACATTCTTTTGTATAGTTACTGCCTGTAAAACATGAATATTTTATAAAAGTAATTTATAATTGAATAAAGGTATTAAATACAAGAACTGGTAAACAAAGTGTGGATATATAGCACCATCTAAGTAAATAGTAAAGATAACATTTGTTCCTACCAAAAAAAACGAGTTAAATAATTCCGTATAAGTACACATCACACAACACAAATTTATTACAATATAAGCACAAAATGCACAAATATATTACAATACAAGTACAAAATTCACAAATATTGTGGTACACAAATTTGTTTTCTGTGACGTTTACTTGTGCTGTATATATAATCATAATCATCTTTATTGCCATCAGAATACAATAAGTATTATTGACAACGTCAAAGTCATGGTTATAATACCAGGTCAACAATTTTAAAATACTAAAAAAACTAACTTACTGACTATACTTATCTCATAACAATGATTAATCAAAATTACATTTTAATTGAAGTACAGAATTAAGTTTTTACTACATAGGGTAGTAAACTACAGCTAGTACCTAAATTTATGAAAGCAGGTGATGACTGTACAAAAACATTTAACAGTAATTACATTGAGGAAAAAACTACAATTGAATGTTTTCAGTTGAAAAAAATTCATCAAGTGAATAAAAAGGATTATTTAAAAGCCAATTATAGAATTTTATTTTGAAAATTTCACAGGGTTATTTATTTATTTATTGTCAAGTAGAGAAAGTTATATACTTTTAACACTAAAACAGTATGACTGTTTTGTGTTTTGCTGAGTCTATGATAATCTATCATGGTAATATTTCTATTTCTTGTGTTATAGTTTAGTTATGCTGGTTGGGTTTTAATAAATTCTGATTGTTAAATAAATAAATGATGAGGTCATATATGTATAAGTTTATTACTGTTTGTATCTCTGACGCAATAAAAAGTGGTTTACAGTGATCAAAGAAGTTTGAGTCAATTAAGATCCTTACAGCTCTTTTTTGTAGAATAAGGATAATTATAATTTTACTGCTGTTACCCCACAAGATCAAACCATACCTAATAACGGATTGGAAAAATGCAAAATAAGATACTCTTAAATAAGTTTTAGGAACAGTATCTCTGAGACGTTTTAAAAGGAATATGACTCTAGAAATCCTAGCTGTTATGTGTGTTATATGTGCTTTCCAAATAAGATTACTGTCAACATGAATTCCAAGGAACTTTACTGTGCTGCAAAATTGATCTGTGTTGTCTGAAAGGACTGGTCTAAGGCCGAAATGAATATTTTGAGTTTTATCGTTATTTAGTAGAAATTCATTTGCTTTAAACCAAGTAGAAGCTTCTTCATAAGTCTCTGAGACAAGTTGTTGTAGTTCATCAAATGTAGGACAGGCATTTATAAAAGTTGTGTCATCGGCATAAAGAATTGTGTTTTTCGCATTGACATATAAAGGAAGATCATTAATACTCATTAAAATAAAAAAGGTCCCAGGACCAATCCCTGAGGTACACCCCATTTTACAGTTACTTCTTTGGACCATTCTCCATTTACAAAAACTTTTTGCTTACGGTTTGCAAGATAAGACTTAATAAACTGTAACGATGACGCAGAAAAACCATAATGTGAAAGTTTAAAAATTACATACCAACACGTATTATGCTAATTAAAAACTATTTGTTAAGTCATTCTATCTAAGCAAGTTCCATCTTTATTTCTTTTACTTTTATACAAGGGTCATCCAGAAAGTAAAGAACGTTTTGGTATAAAAAATTAAAAATGAAAGATAACAGTAACCTAGCCTACTTCTCAATGTAGTTGCCTTGGTTGTCAAGGCATTTATTGTACCAAGGAGTCAGTTTTTCAATGCCGGTTTTATACTCTTCAGCCGCCAAAGATCTGAGCCAGGATGTCACTTCTTTTTTCAATTCTTCATCGTTTGCAAACTACTTCCCATCCAAGAATGTTTTCAGTTTCAGGAACAGATGGTAATCTGAAGGCGCGAGGTATGGATTATAGGGAGGGTGTCCAAAAATTTCCCACTTTAGACCTAAGTTTTTGCTGGGTTCCTACCGATGCATGGGGCCAAGCATTGTCGTGGATCAAAAACACCTTTTTTTGACAACATGCCATGTCTTTTGATCTGTATTGCACGTCTGGTTCATTGAAGGATTTTGTAATAAGCTTCTGAATTTATCGTTTCTCCCCTTGGCAAAAACTCAACATGGATTAAACCTTTGCGGTCCCAAAACAGTTGCCATCAATTTTCTTTTGTTCAGATTCGGTTTTTCTTTCACGGATTTTGAGGGCGAGTTTGAATTATGCCACCCAATGGATTGTCGCTTTGTTGAAGATTCATTCATTATATTCTCACCATAATCAGTGTTTATTTGCCTATGAATTTCGATAGGCCGAACATTTTGAAAATTCAAAAACCGAATGACACTGCACACTTCGCATTTGGTGGGATTTTCAATGGGCACCACCATTTTGAAAGTTTAGAGAGCAAAGACACGTGACCGCACAGGAACGAAACTCGGATC
Organism: Stictocephala bisonia; assembly: GCA_035578905.1. Lineage (NCBI taxonomy): Eukaryota > Metazoa > Arthropoda > Insecta > Hemiptera > Membracidae > Stictocephala > Stictocephala bisonia. The sequence continues at coordinate 27,574 of JAQJVL010003346.1, forward strand.
ACACTGACAGGACAGCCAGAGGTAACTAGCGTGCACGCAGTCGCAGTGGTGAGGGATCGGTGCCGCACGTGATGCACAATCGTTCTTTACTTTCTGGATGACCCTCGTAGTTGTGCTTTTAGATCATGTTAGAAAATTACTTGCTAGTCATGGAATTGTAGGCAAGAAACTTATTTTACCACTTACATTTGACTGCAAAGTGTTTTAATGGAAAACTATTGTGTACATGTTTTTTTGTTTATTTTAAATTAGGTTAAGTTAGTTATAGTAATCAGGTATCAGTTTATCACAGTTTTTGTACTGTAAATTGTAAATGTTTTGTAAAAAAAAAAATATTCTTCCTATTCTTATTTTACATTTCTGAGAATCAAATTAAATCAAAGTTTATTCCCACAAAAAAACAATGTATATAACACACATTGACTTAAGTACAATATGTACAATTGATTTATATATGAATGAAATATATACATATACTATTTACCATAAAATCAAAAGAATAATAAATATAATAAAAATGTAAGACGTAAACCATTCATTTTAACTATACGTATACAATTTTTTTTATTTTTATTTTTTTTACTTTATTTTATTTTATTTTATTGTGTAGTAACAATTTTTAACATGTCATGCAATCGTCAATATTATATACATAAATATTTAAAACGTGTTAAATATTCTAAAACTAAACAACAAATGGTCATTCACCCCACATTCACATACATATTACTAACATTTATACAGCCACAATCATACTGCCTTCCTGTCCTGCTGTTTAATCATCTCAGCGACTCATCATGAACTCATCCACAGAATAGAAAGCTTTAGCCATTAAGAGGTGTCCGAGTCGAGTTTTGAATTGACTTTGGCTGTTAATTGAAAATTCTTCAGGGAGCCTGTTCATTAGTCTGACACCAACCTGATGTGGCATGTGGTCTGATAGTGCCAATCTGTGTTGCTGTGTTCGGAGATTGTCCCTGCCTCTAGTGTAGTATTGGTGAACGTTCCTGCCACGAATTAAGGAAGAAGGTGATCTACAGTAGTATCACCTCATACATATAAAGGCAAGGTAAAGTCAGTAATTTTAACTCCCTAAAAGAATTCCGGCACGACTCTCTGTGGTTCAACTTAGCAATTATTCTAACAGCCTTTTTTTGAAGTTTAAAAACCCTTTCAATTTTGCTTTTTGCACAACCTCCCCAAAGTCTCACTCTCAAAGTCAATTCCACATGTGAATACACCATGCCATAATAGGCCATGTGTAAGACACTAGGGGAACAGAACTTTGCAAGATTGCGCACCGCATATATGCCTGAGGCAATTTTACCACAAACGTGGTCAATATGATCGTGCCAAGTCAGTCCTCTATCAAGGAATATTCCAAGGAATTTTGTGGAATTTACCACCTCTACAAGTGTCATCCACGAAGACATGGGGTTGAGATTGGTGCTCCTGCTGTTGCAGGCAAAAACTCATTATGTTGGATTTGGTTTTATTTTAGATTCAGTTCACTGAAATGTTGGATGCAAGAATTCAGCTCTATAAAAGCTGTTATTTCTAATTCTTTGGATATCTTTCCTTTAATACAGAGAGTCGTATCATCAGCATATTGAATCAGTTCTCCATTCTGGATCACTGTGTTCAATCTGCACACATAGATTAAAAAAAGAAGTGGTCCGAGGATAGATCCCTGTGGGACTCCATGAACTATTCTATTTTTATTTGAAGTTATATTTGAGATTTGTACACACTGGTGTCGATCTTTAAGATACGAAGTGAGCCAACTGTGTGGTAAACCTCTAACTCCAGATTTTTCTAAAAGGTGCAACAGTGTCTCATGGTGCACACAATCAAATGCTTTGGAGAGGTCAAGAAAAATACTAAGCACTTGTTCTTTACTCTCCAAGCCATCGACAACGGTGTCCAAAATTTATTGATTGCATCAATTGTGGATATTTCCTTTCTGAATCCAAATTGTTCTGGATTCAATAAATTGTGACTCTCTATGAAGCTTGAAAGTCTATCATAGAAGATCCTATCGTAAATCTTACTAAAGATAGGAAGAATTGAAATAGGACGATAATTGCTCGCGAGTGAAGGGTCATCTTTTTTGTGAATTGGAACAACTTTTGCAGTCTTCAAAAGTGACGGAAAACGTCCTGTTTCAAATGAAAAATTTATCAATTTTGTGAGTGTCTTCAGTAAGTGCTGAAAGCACCGTTTTAAAAGCCATACAGATAAGCCATCGGAGTCACAGGTTTTTTTTGGGTGCAGCCTCTGAATGGCACTAGCCACCTCCCTCTCACATACAGGGGTCAAGGCCATGGATGCAACTGGCTCTCCAATATAATTTATGAATTGGGGTTTATTAAAGATTGGGTCCGGTGAAGCTACAGTGGAAAACAATCTGTTAAATTCATTTGCAACAGTTAGTTTATCTTGAACTATATCTTCTCCAATTTTTATTTCAATCGGTTTGGATTTATTGAAAAATTTTGTTTGTTGTGCTGACGAGTTGATAATTTTCCAAGCGGTTTTTGAAAATTTCTCACAATTGCTCAAGACTTTATTGGTGTCATAGGCTTTAGCAGCTTGTATGACTTTTCTATAAATTTGTCTGTATCTTATGAAAAAGGTTTTGAAATTTTCGTTTTGGGTTGTTACGAATATTTTGTGAAAGAATTTGAGTTTTTCACATGAGATAAGAATTCCCTTGGTTATCCAAGAACAAGTTTTCGGGTGTTTTGATTGTTTAGTATTCTTGAAATGGCAGGCTATGTCTACGTAATATAAAAATCCATTGTGAAAAGCATGATACATGTCATCAACATTATTATAGCTATTCAAATAGTGCCATGTCTCTCGTTTTAACAGATTATTTGAGTAGACTGGCGTTTTGGAAATTAATATTCCTGGCAATATTGACTGGTGAAGAGTGAGCTTCCAAAGTGCATCCACGAACCACAACGCTGAATGCATAGTGATCAGATACAGCAATAAATTATATAACAAACAAGGGAATGAGCCTAAATGGGTAGACGCCTATGCAGTGTGCGTAGGCTTAGAGAGGTACTTGTGTTGATATTTTGTATTGTTGAATGTTGATATTGAAAAGTACTGACTAATATCAATAGTCAGTGTATTTGAAAACTTAGTTATAAGGAATAGGTAACTATGACAATATACAATAAAAGAATTACATTATAGTTTATATAAAATTGCTTCTAAATTGAATCCCCAATCTTATGCCAGAATAATTGAGTTCCCCTTGACAGGAGCCAATGGCAGTGACTTCTGCCATGTTGACAATGTGACGTGCACATTAGACATACGGTCAGATTAATGTGTGGCGATGTCAGTTGACAAGTGGTAGGATAGCTGTCACACCAAGCCAGATAGAGACTCGCCTTGACAAGAGTCAATCGCCTAGTGACTTCTGTCGTGTTGACAATGTGATGTTCCCAGTAGACAAATGGTCAGATTAATGTGTGGGAATGTAAGCTGACTAGTGGGAGGATAGCTGTCACGCCAAGCTGGATAGAGACTCGCCTTGACAAGAGTCAATCGCCTAGTGACTTCTGTCATGTTGACAATGTGATGTTCCCAGTAGACAAATGGACACATTAATGTGTGGGAATGTAAGCTGACTATTGGTAGGATAGCTGTCACGCCAAGCTGGATAGAGACTCGCCTTGACATTGCCACATGTTATGTAACTTCACACTATGTTTCTTTTTAAAAAGATGCTTATCTAAATGTGTAAAAATTTTTGTCACAAACAACTAATTCATTTTTTATTGTATGTTTATTATTTAATTTTCCATTTATGTAAATATACAAGAACAATACACAGGGTGTCTACAAAAGAACTCCGGGGTTTTAAAAATTCATATATTAATAACTATAGAAGATAAAAAAATGTTTATAATTTGTTCGAAACGATTAGCTTATCAAGTTTTACTCATACCAATAGGGAATGTTTTCTTCAACAGTTGGCAGCTCTGCGTAGCTTTGACCTTGAAACAACGTCTCGGCATAGAGTGACTCAGTGCCGTCTGGACTGCCGCGCTATGGCGACGCCGCAACAAAAGGCTCAGTGCGTTATTTGGCTTATAGAAACTAATTCTGTTGTTACGGTATAAAGAAACTTTCGACGTAATTACGGTGTTGATCCGCCTACGGACCAAACAATTCGTCAATGGTTAAGTTCTTTCAAGGAAACCGGAAGTGTTTTAAAACAAAAGTCACCGGGTAGGCCGCATGTGTCGCAAGTGAATGTGGACAGAATCCGCACTTCATGCCTTCGAAGCCCTAAGAAATCGATAACAAGGCGCAGTCTGGAGTTGGGATTACCGTGGGCGTGTACGTGAGGCACTTGACGCTCGACTCGGCAACAGATGGATTGGAAGGGAAGGACCTATTCCATGGCCTCCAAGGAGCCCTGACATGACTCCGTTGGACTTTTTCTTCTGGGGGCATATCAAGAACCTTGTGTATGGAGAGAAAATCCGAGATGTTGGCCATCTCAGGGAACGAATAATCAATTGCGTGGCAACCGTGCCCCCAGACATGCTGGCCAGGACATTGGAAGAGATTGAATATCGTTATGATGTGTGCCGTGCCACTAACGGGGCTCATATTGAACTGTATTAATATGTAAAAAAAACTTGACATTACTACCTTTCTAATAATGTATAAAACATTTATATTCCTTTTTTCCTTCATTAAAATATTATACTTCAAAACCCCGGAGTTCTTTTATATACACCCTGTATTAAAGGTTTCTAGAGTTTTTTAAGTGTCATTAATGTTCATATTATGTAAATAATTTCTAAACAGATTGGTTTTATAATCTTTTCAGTTTAACTGGACTTAATATTCCTGATACATGTATATAAGGCAAACGCCTAAGAAAAGTTTACATATTTTCTTACAAATTTTAAAGCTTACATGAACATCTATTTGAATAAAATTGTATAAAATTTAGTGTTGCTTGATATTGTATATGGAAAAATATGGATATTTTAGTAAAAAGAATAGGTCATTTGTCTACAGGTTAAATGTTAGAGATGATGCTTATTTCTTAACTTCACCTGGTAAAATAATGCCTGCTAAATTTTTGTTTAAGAGCTTTTTATAATTCTGAAAATTTATTCATAATCAATAAATTATTTTTATAATCATATTACTTTGAATAAATTTAAAATATCTGTAACATAATATGTATATTTGATTTTTTACGTAAATTTCTATTTATAAATTACACATTTTCTAAATGAATATCTACTAACAATATTTAATCATGCGTGTTAAATATTAAGTGATTAGTTGCTGTCATTTAGAGCATTGGACTTAAACAGCGGAAGTGCGACTCAGGGTGGCTAATACATTTCCACCAGATATGAGTTTCTAGGGGGGAGAGTAGCATTCAGTACAAAGTTAAAATTACCCTGAGTAACATTGTGTTAAGTTTTAGTAGTTAATTTTTAAACTAGAAAAATGTTTTCTATGAGTGTTGGCATTGTTTATAATTTAATTCATACTGACTCTTGTAATGTGATATAAATAAGTTTTTTCTATAAATTTATAATACCGAATAGACCGAATAGATAAGCCTGCTGTGACACCATACAACTCTCAGGTAAAAACAATTATTGCATCCTTTTGCAATACAATACTTCGAACGGGAACGTGACAATAAAGGACCATTATTAGACGTTAAAAAAGTGTCAGAAAGAGTTGCTGTAGCTTTCAATATGTCGACAAGAAATTTGAGCCGCATAAGATTGCAGTTAAAAGAATCACTTGAAGAAAAAGCCACCTTAGTAAAATGGACTGTATCTTTGAAGAAGTGGACCAAAACTTACCTGATAACAAGAACACAACAGCTTCCGTAAGTAATGACACCATCCTTAGGAACAACAATCCTGTGACATGTAAGGTTCCTAAGCAGTCTACCCCAAAGAGGAAAGCACCTGTCAAATCGACTGTAACCGAGCTAGTTGATTTAAAAAATATTGCAATCAGAAACCACAAAAGGAACTATTATAGATGCCGAAAATTTGAACTCTCTGAAAACTAAAAACAAGCTTAAGCACAGCTAATTTGTTTCATGACTGCATATAGATGTTGGCTAAGATTATGAAAAGTATTAGGTTTAAATGGAAAAAAATTAAACAATCGAAAAATACTATTGGAGAAGCCATCAGTGGCCCTAGCCAAATGCCGTTTTGAAAGAAAAATGTGAGATGTAGACTTAAAAAAGTGCATCTTTTTTGGATGAAACCTAGATTAATGTGCATACTTCTAAAGACTATGGATGGACTAATGACACTATAAAGTGTTCTCTAAATGATCCATTTGGAAAAGGGAAAAGATTCATAATTTGTCATGCTGAGAGATTCTACGGATAGATAAATTTGCCACCACAAATTTTCGTAAAAACAGTGGATTACAAGGAGATAAACCACGAGGTGTTTGAAGACTGGTTTTTTGAAGTGCTGATAAAATCAATTCCAGATGGTTCAACTATTGTGATGGACAATGCATCATATCACTCTCGAATAGCAAATAAAGTGCCAACTTCTGGATCAAGGAAGAGTAAAATGGAGGAATGGCTAAATACTCGTAACATCTCCTTCTCTGCAGACCTGCGAAAACCAGTTATATAACCTGGTAAGGCTGCACAAGCCTCAAGTCACAAGTTACGAAATCAGCAAGAAAGCCTCTTAGCTTAGGTTCAAAGTACTGTAGTACCACTGCAATTACAATCCAATTGAACTAGAATGGGCAAATTTAAAACGGTTTGTTGCTGTTCAAAATCACATTCAAGCTGAATGTTATTCAAGACATGTTCATGGAAGCAGTGAGTTCTTTGACCCCGGCAGACTGGGCAAGATGTGTGCAGCATGCAAAAAAAATCAATGCTGTCTGGACAAGCGAGGGACTTGACGAGATTAGTGTCCAAGAATTAGTGATTACTTTAGCAACTGGTGACTCGGATGGCAGTGATAGCGATAGTGACAATGATCCTGACTTGGTAGTGGTACCTCTGGAGTAATCAGGTGTGATAAAAACTTGAATTTGTATTTATATATTTATTTATTAATAATTATACAACTTTATATGGAAATAGTTATTTATAAATAGTGATGCACTCGAGATAACATTTCTATCTTGTCTTTAATTACCAAAAGTTTTGAGACAAACAAAACAAAAACTTTACGATGAAAAAAATTTGTATTCTCGCACAAGAGAACAAAATTATTTTAACTCCGTAATAGATTAACTTAATATCAAATCTTAAAGATATAAATAATATCTGATGAGTATCATAAAAGGTTTATAAATGCCGGGCTCCTACCATGAAATTGCAACGTAGTTTACATTATTTTTACTTAAAATTTTCTTACTGGAAATACTGTGTAGGAAATTAATAAATTTTTTGGCAAAAAAATTATAAACTTTTAAATTAGGCATTTTATAAAGCTCTTCTTGACTTGCAAAATCATGGTAGAACATGGCCTCTTGATGGAATGGACAACTGCACTAATGAAAACTACTCTGATACCAAATACATATAAAATAAACATTATCTATTCTTCTAAAACCTTGAAAAATATTATATGTATTATATAAATATTATGCCTATAAATAACTTTGTATGTCACTAGTTCATAAACGTTTATGTTGTTTTTACAAACATTCTTTATATATATATATATATAGTGCTCTTAAAAACTTGTAAAATAATATTTTTATTATGTAAATATTATGCCTATAACTTTGTAATCCAGTAATTAATATGTTATTTCTACAAGTATTTTGTTTTTATTCACACAATTTTCTCTAAGAATATTGTAAAATATTTCTTAAATTATGCTGATTAAGTGGTTAAAATTAGGGATTTAATCTTTTTTTAATATGATTTGTTATTTTTTTAATTCTATTATGGGTTGTGGTATTAAAAATGTACCCAATAAAGCCGTGTTTCGATTTATTATTTTTACCCCTACTAATTATTTGTAAAATTTCAATCAATCACTTCATGGAAACATATTAACCACCCTGAGTCAGATTTCCGCTGCGCAAGTCCAATGTTCTGAGTGATGGTACCGTGATATAAACAAGTTTCCCTTGTGATACTTGGTACATGAAAACCAAGTCACTAACTAACTATAATAAAATACTATTTTTGGGATATATATACTGTAATTTTATTGCCATATTGTTAAATAAAACCAGCTTTATTGTTATAAACTTTAAACAAACTATATCCAAAAATTTTGTTGTATCAAATTTGGCCTTGTTTGGTATCGTTAGTCTTATTTTTTATATACTTTTCAAATATTCGATCAAATTTTTGAAATTATGATTCGAATAAAAAAGTAGGTCAATCTAGAGGGGAAGCTAGAAGGTGGCTCATTAAGGAAACAGTTACGGTTGTCTCAGAGGGCCAGTCCCACTGACTATACATAGGTTTCTCCAGTAAGTGCTACTCTTTTAACAGCCCTGTAAACCTTTTTGACCCAGTAAAAAGTTTGATTGTTTACTGTGCATTAATGGCACTGATATTCCAGAAGAAAAGCACTTAAGGTGAATAAAAATCAGGATATTTTCTATCTCAAAAACAACTGAATTAAATTAAATCAAATTTAGTATACAACAATATTACACTCTCATATAGGTCAAAACATGATTAGTATATAAGTTCTGCATATTAGTTCAAAGAAATTATAAAATAACGTTGAACAGATGGTCAACATTTTGTTTGTTATAAGTTCTGTATGTTAATTCATTTATAGGTTCTGTATTTTTTCTTTTTTTTAATATTTTAAAATAGGATCAAAAAGGAAATCTACCTACTGAGTGTTTTGTATATATTAAGTAAGATTACTCTGACAAGTTAACAGTGACTTCTTTAATTGCAGTTCATTGAAACGTGACAATGTAGATGTACAAAGTTAAATTTGAGATTCCAGTTTATAGATTATGGAACAAGTATTTCATGATAGTTGTTTGAACTAACAAAGCAACACAGAACTGATATATCACCAGACATTTTTAACGAATATTTCATCAACTCGGTTAAAGAAATTAAGAAGAAAATAAAGCTACCCTAGCTTTAATTAATTTTGTTCATGAATAAAATACATTTGATTTACACAGTAAGTATGTTTATAACTGTACCATCAAATATTTCGGCTGTATAATGCTGTCTTACCCACCCATACACGTACACTGATGTTGATTCCAACAGCATGAAGTACTATGGTATAAATGAAAGTGCTCATTCATTTTTTATTCGTATCTAAAAAATAAGCCACGAGTTATCTCAGTCGGAAATAAGTGTTCTTCGGAAGGCTTAGTACAGTAGGGAAATCTGCAGGAATCTACTTTTTTTTATTAGTATCAATGATTTGCCAAACTGGGTAAATGCCAAGGATTTTAATATGTAAATGACAGTATTGGTAAACTTAGATTGTGCTTTCAGACTGCCATAGATGACATTGTGATGTGGTTCAATGCAAATGGTTTCTTGATAAATGATAGTAAAACTCAAAGAGCTTTTTACCTTAAAGTTAATTGATGATGATATTAATATTTAGGGTTAGAGATCCAAAATTGTTGGGCATACATCTTGATAACCAGTTGAGGTGGCATGCTCATTTAAATTTTATAACCTCTAAATTATCAAGGGGTGTGTATGTGTGTGTGTGGTGTGTGTGTGTGTGGTGTGTGTGTGGTGTGTGTGTGTGTGTGTGGTGTGTGTGTGGTGTGTGTGTGTGTGTGTGTGTGTGTGTGTGTGTGTGTGTGTGTGTGTGTGTGTGTGTGTGTGTGTGTGTGCGCGCGCGCGTGCGTGTGCGTGGGCGTGTGCGTGTGTGTGTGTCGTGTATTAACAACGTCTACATGACTCCAGATTGTCAAGTCAAGAGTATATTAAAAGTGGAAAACAATAGGTTATAACTAAATGACAATTATATATGTAGCTCTAACAATAAAGATACATGCAGGATTATTTACAGAAAAATTCTTTTTTAAATACCAACTGTCTATTAAAATAAATTTAAAAGAAATTAAAATCTATAACCAAAATAATTACTTCATCCAATTGCAGGATGTTTAAAGTGTACAATTTAATGATTACTAATGCTACCTCGAAATTCACACCAATTTTATCTGAGCCAACTCAAAGTGCAGATTACAGCAGTATACTGTTTCATCAACATTTAAATACAATTACCCAATCTCCACTTTAAGTGAACTCCAAAAAATAGGTTTGCTGATTCGTAAATGTCAATTTTGAATAGAGAAGATATATAAAGTGATTGATGATATTCTACAACCTGATGAGAATCAAGAAATATTTATTGCTATACAAACATTATCATGTGATATTAGCAAATCTTCTACATGCGAGTCATGTGAGAAAAACTTACAAATACTTAATCTATAAAATTGTAAACCATTTACAAAATTTAATCTTTATAGCTAAATAACAATGTTTTTAATACTAAAAAACTCTTCAATGTTGTAAAAAGGGTTTGATAATAACTATGAGTAGAACTTTAAAAAAATAATAACAGGATTTATGAGAGGCAAGAAATGATTGAAAACTTTTAATAAGGTAAATGTGTGACTAATGAGCCTTTTGCTCAACCTTGAAAATCCAATGCCTGCAATATTTTTATTCCTGGTGCTGTAAGAGTGAGAAGTAAATTCTAGCAAACGTAAAGTTTTAAAAATATATACTATTAAATCATACAAATATAAATTAATAATTGTCTGAATTTTTAACTTAGAGAATAAAGGTTTACAATGGTCCCTGTTTGCAGATTTTGATATAATTCTTACGGCTTTTTTGTAAAATTAATATTTCTTGAATTCTATTACAGTTTCCTAATAAAACCAACCCATATCTCAAAACAGACTGAAAATATGAAAATATGATGTTCAAAAGTCAAAACATTTATGAACACACACTTTTATACTGCTGTGGGTAAAGTTTATATCTTGAACAGTTTTAACCCATTTTTCTCTCCTGGCAAATAAAAGGTCGATGTGTTTATTTATTTATAATAATTTAAAGTATATTAAACTATATAGATTTAAATGTTTATATTAAGCCTTCATTCATACGAAAGTAATGCAGGAATATATAAATGTTAATAAATTACTGGAATACACAAAAAATAAAATCATGACATACAAATTTCAATTGTACATAAATACATTTAGTAATAAAGGTTGATTAGGACTAATTAAATATTTTAATTAAACAATACAAATTGTATTACAAACAAAAATGGTCAGTTATTTACATAATATTATCTGCTCTAAATAAAAAATGTTGTGGGCAAGAAGGAAGTAGTGAACCAGAATTCCAGTAGTGATGGAATGTCCTTCAGCCGATTGCCAGAGGATTAAGTATGGACTGGACAGGAAACCATTTTGTGTAATGTTTATTGAAAGACGTTTTGTTACATAATAGGGTTATATAAGCAAGCATGTGACTGGCTAAATTGGGCAAACACTTTTTGATGTAACATGGCCAAATAAATACAACAGATGTCCTACTTTCTGAATATTTACAAAATATTATCTAAGATTTACAAAACCGTCAAAATAATTAATAGTAATACTGTTATTATATGCATATTTTAAAGCCTATTACATTTATAAATGCTCCTTGGTTTCAATGAAAATTTGTAAACCTAGATCTATAATTAAATAATTTCAGTTTTGACAGTTAAAAATCAAATTTATAAATATATTTTAAAATACTGGACTTTTACGGGATTTAATATATTATATACCATAAATAACAAATACTACTACAGAAATAAAAATATACTTAAAAATTCAAATTTATGGTTTTTTGTTAAAAGCAAAATAAATAACTTTTATGTTCAGTTGACAACCAAATCCTGGTCCTCAAAATAAAATAGTAACATTTCCATACTATATGCATAACAATATTTAGCTAGAAATGGAAATTAAAAAAAAAAAAACATATTTTTGTTTCTTAACCCTCCAGGTGCTAGGTTGGACACTCTTTAGTGCTAAGCATATTTATGGCGCTGTGCAGTCATTTATGAAAAATTAGTTAAAAAATATAAAATGTACTATAAATCTAACTTATTATATGTCAAACTGTTCAGAACTAAATGTAGAATGGAATGAAATAAAATATAAACTTACCAATTTGTTATAAGACTTGAAGAATCACTTATAAGTCTGAAGAAAAAATTTTTTCCTTTATAAATTTTAACTTTGTGCCTTTCTACATAGTCACTACAGCACTAATATCAAGTCAATCAATTATACCAATTTTGACTAATCAAAAAACTAATATTGGCACATAAACCACAATTTCACCTACAAACTATAGTTTACAATTTTAAATTGTTTTTATAAAATATTTAAATAATATTACTTGCTTTGGATCGTACATTACATATAAAACACAACATTATAGACATATTTAAACTAAATATATCATGAAATGAAAAACAACCTAATACTTTTAGATGTAGTTTATAGTTAATGCAGAAATAACTACTTTATGAATAAAGTAAAATAATTTAATCTAATTATCTAAATGAAAAATAAAAAAAACAAAAAAATTTTGTTTCGGAATAGATATCATAAATTAAAGAGTATTACTAAATTAGATAGGGATATTACAAATCTACTTTATCATGGCTCTGTTAATTTAGGTTTGATGAATTAATTTAATTTGGCTTTTTAACAGTTTTTTTATTTTCATATATTTAGATAATCAATCAAAAACTGATTGGCTTTTGTGAGGTGGTTTTTGTGAAAAATAATTGATTTTGTTACATAAGTCATATTACTTACAGAAACGTAGGCTTTTTTATAATCAGAGGCAAGTTTCCACAAGTGAAACCATTTATGGTAATCATCTGCTGGTTGATGGCTGACATTACAGGGTTTAGACATTGTAGATTCACGATCTACGTGTAATCGTTCCCATGGCTTAGATGGGAACGATTACATGTAGATTACCTAGGCCCTTTTATGCAGCCTTTTACCCTCCTGAACATTCTAATATAAAATGTTAGAACTTCAAATTGTTCTTGTAACATTCAATATTTGATTCATAACTTTGTTCTATTCTAAAATGGGCATTTTATTTATTAATGTGGAGGGGTAAAAAGAATATGTTCCTTGTTATGATTTTTTTAATGGAATATTTGTGCAGACTATGTCAGAATTTGAAAAATTTAAACACATCAGTCAACTTTAATGAATTTAAAAACAATGAACGACTCTGTTGAGAAGGATTTCAGATCTGAATTTTCAAAATGGCCCATGTTATTAAATTTGTATTATATTTATGGTAGGCCTACTTAATTATTTAGTAGGGTGAAATAAAATATGTGTGGTATTTTTTATCGTCATAAGTTAAGTACTTAACAGTTACAATAGATAAACATTAAATTTGCATTTTAAGTTAAACATTTGGATTTAATTTGGTAAAGAATTATGAACAGTTTTTACTAAGCATAAAAACATGAGATTTGAATATCAGGCTAGTAGGAAGCAGAGTGATAGAGATAAGAGACAGGTCAGGTCAGTACTGGATAGTGGACATGGACATATTGAATGACTGAATCTACAATGTCTAAACCCTGTAATGTCAGCCATCAACCAGCAGATGATTACCATAAATGGTTTCACCTGTGGAAACTTGCCTCTGATTATAAAAAAGCCTACGTTTCTGTGAGTAATATGACTTATGTAACAAAATCAATTATTTTTCACAAAAACCACCTCACAAAAGCCAATCAGTTTTTGATTGATTATCTAAATATATGAAAATAAAAAAACTGTTAAAAAGCCAAATTAAATTAATTCATCAAACCTAAATTAACAGAGCCATGATAAAGTAGATTTGTAATATCCCTATCTAATTTAGTAATACTCTTTAATTTATGATATCTATTCCGAAACAAAATTTTTTTGTTTTTTTTATTTTTCATTTAGATAATTACATTAAATTATTTTACTTTATTCATAAAGTAGTTATTTCTGCATTAACTATAAACTACATCTAAAAGTATTAGGTTGTTTTTCATTTCATGATATATTTAGTTTAAATATGTCTATAATGTTGTGTTTTATATGTAATGTACGATCCAAAGCAAGTAATATTATTTAAATATTTTATAAAAACAATTTAAAATTGTAAACTATAGTTTGTAGGTGAAATTGTGGTTTATGTGCCAATATTAGTTTTTTGATTAGTCAAAATTGGTATAATTGATTGACTTGATATTAGTGCTGTAGTGACTATGTAGAAAGGCACAAAGTTAAAATTTATAAAGGAAAAAATTTTTTCTTCAGACTTATAAGTGATTCTTCAAGTCTTATAACAAATTGGTAAGTTTATATTTTATTTCATTCCATTCTACATTTAGTTCTGAACAGTTTGACATATAATAAGTTAGATTTATAGTACATTTTATATTTTTTAACTAATTTTTCATAAATGACTGCACAGCGCCATAAATATGCTTAGCACTAAAGAGTGTCCAACCTAGCACCTGGAGGGTTAAGAAACAAAAATATGTTTTTTTTTTTAATTTCCATTTCTAGCTAAATATTGTTATGCATATAGTATGGAAATGTTACTATTTTATTTTGAGGACCAGGATTTGGTTGTCAACTGAACATAAAAGTTATTTATTTTGCTTTTAACAAAAAACCATAAATTTGAATTTTTAAGTATATTTTTATTGTTGTAGTAGTATTTGTTATTTATGGTATATAATATATTAAATCCCGTAAAAGTCCAGTATTTTAAAATATATTTATAAATTTGATTTTTAACTGTCAAAACTGAAATTATTTAATTATAGATCTAGGTTTACAAATTTTCATTGAAACCAAGGAGCATTTATAAATGTAATAGGCTTTAAAATATGCATATAGTAACAGTATTACTATTAATTATTTTGACGGTTTTGTAAATCTTAGATAATATTTTGTAAATATTCAGAAAGTAGGACATCTGTTGTATTTATTTGGCCATGTTACATCAAAAAGTGTTTGCCCAATTTAGCCAGTCACATGCTTGCTTATATAACCCTATTATGTAACAAAACGTCTTTCAATAAACATTACACAAAATGGTTTCCTGTCCAGTCCATACTTAATCCTCTGGCAATCGGCTGAAGGACATTCCAACACTACTGGAATTCTGGTTCACTACTTCCTTCTTGCCCACAACATTTTTTATTTAGAGCAGATAATATTATGTAAATAACTGACCATTTTTGTTTGTAATACAATTTGTATTGTTTAATTAAAATATTTAATTAGTCCTAATCAACCTTTATTACTAAATGTATTTATGTACAATTGAAATTTGTATGTCATGATTTTATTTTTTGTGTATTCCAGTAATTTATTAACATTTATATATTCCTGCATTACTTTCGTATGAATGAAGGCTTAATATAAACATTTAAATCTATATAGTTTAATATACTTTAAATTATTATAAATAAATAAACACATCGACCTTTTATTTGCCAGGAGAGAAAAATGGGTTAAAACTGTTCAAGATATAAACTTTACCCACAGCAGTATAAAAGTGTGTGTTCATAAATGTTTTGACTTTTGAACATCATATTTTGCATATTTTCAGTCTGTTTTGAGATATGGGTTGGTTTTATTAGGAAACTGTAATAGAATTCAAGAAATATTAATTTTACAAAAAAGCCGTAAGAATTATATCAAAATCTGCAAACAGGGACCATTGTAAACCTTTATTCTCTAAGTTAAAAATTCAGACAATTATTAATTTATATTTGTATGATTTAATAGTATATATTTTTAAAACTTTATGTATGGATGGCCAAACCATGTAGGGGAGGAAAATAAAGATTTGTTTCCATACTTTCATAGGAAGGATGAACTAACAGTTGAGCATGGAATTGTTATGTGGGGATATAAAGTGGTAATTCCTTGTAAAATGCGTAATTATGTACTAAATGAGTTACATGCAAGTCATATGGGAATTGTAAAAATGAAATCAGTTGCTAGAAGTTATTTATGGTTTCCAAACATTGATGAAAGTATCAAAGCCCTTGCTAACAGTTGTTCATCTTGCCTTATGGAACGTGTTAAACCTAACAAAAGCCAATTGCATGTGTGTTTGTGCCAATTGCACAAATTCTTTCACTCTATTGAATGACTTGAGACAACTTTCGTTAAAGTTAAAAACAACATCTTTTTTTAATAAACTATACAAAGGGCTTAAAATGGTTGACATATTTGGTATAAACTTTCCATAATAGTTCATTAAACCAATAAAAGCTTTAACTTCAGTTACATTGTTAGAATTATAACTGACTCTGGAAAATTAGACCATTGTAAGCCTTTGTTTGTCAAACTGCAATGTATGACTGTAATTAACCTGTATATTTTCAATGCACTTATGTACACTAAGAAAAATATCCCAGTGTTTGCATTAAGGGGTGATGTCCACAACTACAATACACGGAACCAGTCTTGTATTGATGTGCCATATCACAGATTAGCCAAGTCAAAAAACTCTTACACAGTTCTGGGGCTGAAAATGTTTAACAAGCTAAAGCCAGAATTAAAAGAGCTTCCCATTAATGTATTTAGAGTTAGATTACATACTATATTGGTTAACAATCCTTTCTATTCTGTTGATGAGTTTTTTTGTACTATGTGAAACTGTTGTATCTGAAAATGTGTATAAATAGGTATTAGTTCTAGCACATAAGTCATTAGTCATTAATCAACCATTAGCATAAGCCACTAGTAATAGCTTTCTAATTCTGTTGATGAGTTTTGTTACATGTATCTGCTGTATCTTAAAATTATATCCTCCAATGCTTAGATAGTATAATATGTTGAATATGTGAAAAAACATAGTTTATAAACCAGAGTTTTAGTACATAAGCCATAGTTTAAAAATAGATTTGTAAGAACCTCTTTTGACGTTGTCTATTGCTGTAAAAGTTGAACGACAATAAAATTTTATTTATTTATTCTATATTTGTTGAATACATTAGGTAGGACTAGTAAATACATTTCACTGTATGTTTATTATGTAGTATTTGTATATTGTTTGTTTGACTTTGTCTATTGCTGATGTAGCCTAATGACAATGCAATTTTATTTATTTATTTATTTTATGCTATCGGTGCCATAATATAGTACTTGCAGAAAGTTTATGTTTTTTTATACATCGTTGCAGAAAGATTGAAAGCATTCTGCTTTGGGGTTCACTAATTATATATAATGAAAATAGAGAATTGTAATAATAAAACCTTTTAATTTAGTATGGTTTTGATTTTAAGCCGCTGGACAAAAATGGATACTCTTGATGATACTGTAGTTATATAAAAAGAAAATTGTGCAATCTGTGAAGCTAATTTAACCCTTACGATCCCGAGGTTCGTATATACGAACCTGAAAAGTATCTGCAAGAAATCCCGGCGTTCGTATATACGAACCTGAAGGGTATCTGCAAGAAATCCCGACGTCCGTATATACGAACCTTCGCAAACAAATTTTTTTTCTAATATTAAATTATGATAAAATTACACATGTTTTATACTAAGCTGACCGTAAAGAATCATAGTTTATGTATAAATTATTTCTGAACTTTATATAGCACGTTGAATTATTTTATAACCTATAATCAACTGAGCGTTGCAATTCGCGTCGATCTCTATGACGGTCAGCTGACAGCTTGACAACTATGTATTATTGTCTATTTTTTTTTTTTTGTGATAAAGTGATGAAATTTTATGAAGTTGTTAAATAAACAATGGGCTTCAAGGTGATTCAATCATATTTGTCAATTATAATTTTTTTACTACTTCCTTCATGGACAAAAAGTGAAAAGTTTTCGGCAAAACTTTTTTTTCGGTACGTACTTTTTTTACAAAAAATTTGTTATTTCAATATTTATTTTATATTTATGTAGTTTTGTAGTACACTTTATTTCGAATAAAGTGGTAAAAGAATCATGAGGTTTTATTAAAAAACAAGCGAAAAATTAATTTTTTAGTAAAATACTGCAAAATTGGCAAAATAGACCCAGGATTTTTGGCAGATACCACAATAAAAATGCTGGGATTGTTGGCAGATATTTTTAAAAAAATACCCGGGATTCAAAGGGTTAAATAGGAAAAAATGTCCTTGAACGGTTACAGGGATAGATCACTTATAAGATTTACAAATAATAAAATGAACGATTTTTTCAATATACCTGCAATTCACACAACCAGTCTGCCTATGAATACCGTACGAGAGTAATACCAATTTTACAACTCACGCATAGGCCTATGTAAAATTGAATAAGCTAGTAAAAGATTCTCAATTCTTCCTCTTGTGACAATCAAACTTACTTAACATTTATTAGGCTACTTTTAGAAACAATGCTAAACCTTACTAAGTTCTTACCTTTGTATAGAGCTCCTTTGATGTCATATCTCTTTATTTTTTGGATTAAGATACATGAATTTTATGGCAATTAAAGATTAAAAGCTCACTTTGATTTAACACGTACTTACATGAACCAGGACTTGTTCGTGCGGAGACAGTTCTCAACACGCTATGCACAGTTTTCCACCATTCCTCGCATCCAGCTGCTTGGCAATGTCTTATCACCGCATGTAGATTTTTTTGCTACTAGTGAGGCTAGGCTAGGCATATAGTAAGGGAAATTTGTTAATTAGTTAAGTCAAATTCTGTATCTTTGTCATGTTTAGCTTTACATAATATCGTTTTCTTTTGCGTCACTTATACTCTAATATTATTCTGGTTAATTAAGTTGTGTTCACTGCTTGTCATATTCCTGCTTGATACTTATTGTACTAGTTTTTTTCTTTTTTCAAATATATATATATATATATCTGTATGTGTATTATGGTCTTGCTTGTATTATAGATAGTGCCATATTCTTGTATGTAAGTTAATGTATTTGAAATCTATTTATTGGCATGTAACTTATATGTGATAAATTATCCTAATTTATATTTATTAGCATGATACAGCCTTTAACGTATTGTAATGATGAATTCATCTTTAATTTGTTTTGAGCTGTTATATATTCTTTGACACTTTTGTAAAATGGTTTATACCGTAAATAAATAAACAATAATTTGTTCAGAAAGATAAAAATGTAATTCTTTAAATGGAAGAAGTTCAGTTTAGTTATACTTTACCGGAATCAGAACATTAATGTTTAACTCATGGAGTATTCGATATATCATTCCCTACAAAGCAAACCAAACTAAAAGTACGATTTTAATAATATAAGTTTTGCATTGTTCATTCAAGCATAAACGGTCTTCACCAAATTGACGTTAGCAATCTTTAGCTAATGACCAGTTGTTACATAAAGAAATTTTTAGCACTGATCAGCTGTACATTCAAATTTTAAATATTTTTCAGCATACTATAGTATGAGACCATAGAGTACGGCTGCGTGTACTATTATTTTGTTCAATCATTCTTACCGTAAAACATATTTCACAATTTAATACAATTTGACACATAAGGGGACTTGTAGCTGTACGCGTTGTCTTTGCTTGCTTTTAGTTGTACTAAAAGCAATGTTCCATGTTCCAAAATTAAGACTGTCCCATCGAGTAAAAATGGTATACTGAATGCCGATGTTGATGAGTGAATCATAATTTTGTTTCATAAATAATAATAAAATATGGTGGTTACTATTTTTTCTAATCGTGGTACTTAAACAATTTAAATTTTTATACCTTTCAAGCTGTATTGTTTAATATTTATTTTGTCGCAATTTAATTAATCAATCAGTTATTATTTGGTACCAACCAAATCGACTCAGCTGTAATGTTAATGATTTTAGAAATGTTTTGCTTTAATCTCGCCACAACCCAATATGTCAAGGTCATAGGTCAGTGCGGGTTTCATTGGGAATCCAAATTCCCATAATTCGATCTTTTCCAAGGCTCAGAAGAAACTTTAATAAAGCACACTGGGAGGCCTTTACCACCAGGCTTGATGATATAGTCAGGTTCATTCCTCCTACAATAAGAAATTACGATCGTTTCACAAGTTTCGTCTTGTCCATTGCTAAAGCTTGCATACCGAGAGGATACAGAAAGGAGTATATACCAGGATGAATTAAGTAATTTACAAAGAGTTTAATGCCACCGAAAACTCCTACACAGTTAATCTGCTGCTGCACTCTCTAGACAGGAGAGAAAAATGGGTTAAAACTGAAGATATAAACTTTACCCACAGCAGAGGATAAGCGTGATCATTTTAAAGGAAATTCTCTACTAGTAAATATCCAAATCAAAGAGAAGTGTTCCACCCGAAGGCTGCTAATATAATCGGATAGTCAGCTTATCAAAGTCAGCTCGTCATCCTTCTGACAAACATGTCCTTTACAAGCTAAGTTAAATTAAAAAGATTCATTGGCACCCCTGGAAGTCTCCACAAATTTCACGGAGGAAGAGATAGATAGGGCGATTTCCCCATACCAGCAGGGAAACCAGCCGGTCTTCTTGGTATTTTTCCGGAATTTCTTATGCATGCTAGTAGTAAAGTGAAACAATGGCTTCAAACTGTCTACAATAAGATACTAGCTACAAATAATTTACCAAAAGCATTTAAGCGTTCAAGAGTAGTAGCTGTTCTGAAGCCTGGAAAAGATCATGAACGAGTGGAAAGTTGCCACCCTATATATCTTCATAGTGTTTGTTATAAGTTGCTGGAAAGAATGTTATACAACACAATATCACCCATTCTTGATCCTAATGTTCAAGTTGAGCAGGCTGGTTTTTACCCTGGCCGAAGTTGTTGCGACCAGATCCTGGCTTTGACATCATTTATTGAGAATGGGTTTGAAAACAAGCTAAAAACATTTGCGGCTTTTGTTGATCTCACAGGCATATTTACAGATGGACAGTTACTTAAACATGGAAATTATACAGAACCGAATAAATTAATATGCCTAACACATAAGAACATAAATTGGACCAACTAATAAATTTACAGTTTATAAGTTGTAAGTTATAAAAAAAACCATTACAAAAATGTTTTTACATTTTATACAAAAATAGCTATTTTAAGAACTCTGTAATATATAGTGTTATATATTTAAGTAGTTCCTTATATGTGGTGGACAAATATTTTATATTTCATACCTTCCAGCTGTTATTTAGTTTTTGATAATTTAACTTTTTTGTTCATGCTTATGTTCTGGTAATTGTTACATTATGAATGAAATAACATGAGTGTTTCAAGACTTTAATTCTTACATTAACCATTTAGCCTAAGTTTCTTTTTACTATTTATTTGATTATTTTAGTTCTTCTTGTTTTTATTTTATATTTTATTAGTTATTTGTCTCAATAGGCAAATTGCATTTCACAATGAATGAAAAACAGGCTACAGAATCCATAAGTGAATTGAAGCGATGAAAAGCAGTAGCAAAAAGCATGATTTCTAAAGCAGACAGACACTTGAAAAATATATATTTCAATATATCCCCAATTGTGAGTCAACGGATTTAAAATTTAGAGGAGGGCTGTGGCGGCCTGGATGCAACGTTGTTTATGTCGATTTTCCAGTGTAGCACGCAAACCTCAGAGGTAAATTTAGAACGGCTGGACTATAGTAAAAATAGTACACACACACACACACACACACACACACACACACACACACACACACACACACACACACACACACACACACACACACACACACACACACACACACAACACACACACACACACACACACACACACACACACACACACACACACACACACACACACACACACACACACACACACACACACACACACACACACACACACACACACACACACACACACACACACACACACACACACACACACACACACACACACACACACACACACACACACACACACACACACACACACACACACACACACACACACACACACACACACACACACACACACACACACACACACACACACACACACACACACACACACACACACACACACACACACACACACACACACACACACACACACACACACACACACACACACACACACACGCACACGCACACGCACACGCACACACACACACACACACACACGCACACGCACACGCACACGCACACGCACACGCACACGCACACGCACACGCACACGCACACGCACACGCACACGCACACGCACACGCACACGCACACGCACACGCACACGCACACGCACACGCACACGCACACGCACACGCACACGCACACGCACACGCACACGCACACGCACACGCACACGCACACGCACACGCACACGCACACGCACACGCACACGCACACGCACACGCACACGCACACGCACACGCACACGCACACGCACACGCACACGCACACGCACACGCACACGCACACGCACACGCACACGCACACGCACACGCACACACGCACACACGCACACACGCACACACGCACACACGCACACACGCACACACGCACACACGCACACACGCACACACGCACACACGCACACACGCACACACGCACACACGCACACACGCACACACGCACACACGCGCACGCACGCACGCACGCACGCACGCACGCACGCACGCACGCACGCACGCACGCACGCACGCACGCACGCACGCACGCGCACGCACACGCACACGCACACGCACACGCACACGCACACGCACACGCACACGCACACGCACACGCACACGCACGGGCACACGCACGGGCACGCGCACGCGCACGGGCACGCGCACGCGCACGCACGCACACGCACACGCACGCACATCCACGCACATGCACGCACACGCACGCACATCCACGCACATGCACGCACACGCACGCACACGCACGCACATCCACGCACACGCACGCACACGCACGCACACGCACGCACACGCGCGCACACGCACACACGCACACACACACACACACGCACACGCGCACGCACACGCGCACGCGCACGCACACGCACACGCACACGCGCACGCGCACGCACACGCACACGCGCACGCGCACGCACACGCGCACGCGCACGCGCACGCACACGCACACGCACACGCGCACGCACACGCACACGCGCGTGGAAACGTCGTCATGGAAACGACGCACTCCGCATGTTACACAGGAAAGAAGTGAGCAAACTGCTGCTGTAAGCGTAGAAGCAATGGGCACCGGAGTTGAAGGTGACGGAGAATAAATTGCTGAAGAAGAAAGGGAAGCTGTTACGAAGACTGGTAAGAGGAAAGACCGTACCTCGCCAGACCCAACGTACATCCAAGCGACCAATAAAAAGGACCTGAAAATGAGCCCTCCGGAAAACATGGTGTCACAGAACGCCAAAAAAGATGCGGCCGGATGGCAAAAAGTCAAAAGCAAGAAGGATAAGAGGAAGCAAGCCAAAGAACAGCTTTCAAAGGAACCGACGAAGAAGCCCCGACCGGAGCCTAAGCGGAAGAAACCCTTCAAGTGGACCAAACCTGACGCGCTGATCATACGTCCAGCAGAAAAGACCAAGTATGCCGATATTCTGCGTCGAATAAAGCAGGACGTCCCTGATGAGCAGGTCCGCACGGCAGTCGAGAAGATTTATAAAACGACTACCGGAGACATGCTGATTACACTATCGAGAAACAGCAGGGACAAAGGCCAAGTCTTGCAAATAACATAGCAGGCATTCTTAAAGAAGATGCCAAAGTGGTCTGCTCGGGCCCACAAGAGACTATCGAGATTCGAGATATCGACGATGACACAACAAAAAATGACATCCAGGCTGCCCTGTGGAAGGAAGCAGGAGAAACGGGTGAGATTCCGCTAGAGGCAATAAAAATCCGTAAGGCCTATAGAGGTACCCAGATTGCCACAGTGACACTACCAGCGACCACGGTACAAAAATTACTTGACGGAAAGGGCAAGATACGGATTGGCTGGGTCAATTGTAGAGTCAGAGAAACGAAGAGACCAATCCAATGCTTCAAATGCTGGCACTTTGGACATCATGGATCTGAGTGTAAAAGCAAAGTGGACCGGACTAAGCTATGTATCAGGTGTGGACAAGAAGGACATAAGATCGCTGAGTGTAAAAATCCAGCGAAATGTGCTTTATGCGCTGAGCGACAAAGCGCAGAGGATGTCACCCACCATGCCGGTAAACATAGATGCCCAGTATACAAAGAGGCACGCAAGAAGATGACGAATAAACGGACATGAGGATACTGCAGCTAAACCTTAACCATTGTGAGGCTGCGCATGACCTGCTCGTGCAGACAGTGCGTGAAGAAGAGATAGATTTAGTGCTGATAGCAGAGCCATACAGACACCTCAGCACCAAAGCCTGGGAAACTGACAGCACCACTAAAGCTGCCATCTGGTCTTGTAGTAAGCTCCCTTTCCAAAGTGCAGTCAATAATAGCAGTGCTGGCTTTGTAGCAGTATCAGTAGGTGCGTCCGCGTCTACAGCTGCTATGCACCTCCTAGCCTATCCATCACTGATTTCACGGATTTCTTGGACCGACTGACCGATGATGCAAAGCAGTATTACCCCATAGCAATAGCTGGAGACTTCAATTCTTGGGCGGTAGACTGGGGCAGCAAGCTCACTAACCCACGTGGAAAAGCACTATTGGAAGCAATGGTGACGCTGGACGTAGTCCTTCTCAACAACGGTGACACACCAACATATACTAAAGGAGAGGCTAGTTCGATAGTAGACCTTACATTCGTCAGCAGCAGCTTAGTAAGAAGAAGCTACTCTTGGGCAGTTATGAACACCTATACCGCCAGCGACCATAGTGCAATACTATGGGAAGTATCAACTGGCCATCACCCTCGACAAGCAACTAGATGAACTAATTCAGTTGGATGGAAAGTTAAATCTTTTGATCCAGATGCCTTTGTAGTGGCATTAGACAACGATCTGATCACCACTGGCAGTGCTGAAGAGAAGACAAAGGAACTGATGATAAGAGTCTCCCAGGCTTGTGATGCTACCATGCCTCGGAAACGTGACATGAATCAACGACCGGCGGTGCACTGGTGGAACGACACCATCAGCGCACTCCGAAAAGAGTGTCTTAGGAAAAGAAGATTATCCCAGCGGGGCTATTGACGGCCTAACTCTGTAGTACTAAGGGCAGAGTACAAAAAAGCCCGTCGAGAACTGAATAAAGCCATCAAAGATAGTAAAAGACGCTGCTGGAAGGAGCTCGTCGAAGAGGTAGAAAAAGATCCATGGGGTAGGCCGTACAAGGTGGTCATGACCCATTTAAAATGCCAGCCAATGCCGTCTCCTACTTGCCCGCAGCTCCTTAAGAAGATCGTTTTCAAACTGTTCCCTAGGCAACGCGAGTTCGCCTACTTATCAGCGCAGCTCAACTACGAAGACATCCCACCTGTCACGGAGGAGGAACTTATGGAGGCATGTAAACGTGTAGGAAATAATAAGGCGCCTGGTTTGGATGGAATCCCGAACATTGCATTAAAAACAGCTATTAAAGCAGCGCCAGCATTATTCTTAGAGACCTACGAGTCGTGCATCAAAGAAGGGATTTTTCCCAGAAGATGGAAGCAGCAGAGATTAGTACTACTCCCAAAGGGAAAAAAGCCACCGGATGAACCATCATCTTACCGCCCACTCTGTATGTTAGATACGGCAGGTAAAATATTGGAGCGTATAATTCATCAAAGGATAGAAGCTGTGGTCGATCCACTTCTAGCAGATAATGCTTGAGTTGTGCATGCAGATGGGCTAGACGCGTGTCACATCGGCTCCGCTAATATATGTTTTATTAAGTGGGTTATAGAGTGTTTGTGAATGTGATTTGTTGCTAGCATGTTTATTGTATGTTTATCATTAATTAAGTGAAGTTTGAAGCAACTGTGAATTGTGATTAACCCGTAATAAGTGAAAATATAAGTGAATCATCAGGTTATTTAGGCAGTGTAGGAGTCGGTGTTTTGCATGTTGGTCAAGATCACGCGATAACAAAGCTGCTCGGTGAGTCATGGCGCCCCCGCCGACGAGAAATACTCGCAACAACAGTTCCACTGATTCTAACCTTACTGTGGATCAAAAACTTGATTTACTTTTGAATGAAGTGGCAGATATTAAAAGTGACAATAGGGTTTTTAGTAGTGACATTCTTGAAATAAAGCAGGACTTGAAACAGTTTAACACTAATACAAGCAACACTATGGACATGTGTTTTGAAAAAATAGAAAAATGTAATGCAATAGTAAATGTCAATAAAAATAGGGTAGATGCTCATGAAATAG
Source organism: Stictocephala bisonia (assembly GCA_035578905.1). Lineage (NCBI taxonomy): Eukaryota > Metazoa > Arthropoda > Insecta > Hemiptera > Membracidae > Stictocephala > Stictocephala bisonia. The sequence goes on from JAQJVL010003346.1 coordinate 53,900, forward strand.
ACATTAATAACTTAATTTTAGAAAATAAAAACTTAAAAGGGCAGGTTACAAATCTTCAAAAATCAGTACGGATTGCAAAACAATATTCAAAAAGTAATTCTTTGGAAATCTATGGCGTTCCAGAAATAAAAAATGAAGTTATTATGGATGTTGTCAAGAAGGTTGCAAAGGTGATACGTTTTGACTGATGATAGATACGTTTTGAGATGAAATGATAGATGCAGTTCATCGGCTGTCCACAAATGTCAGAAATCCAAATGCTCCTAGAGGGATAGTATTAAAATTTTGTAGACGCCTAGATATGGAACAGATGCGTGAGAAAAGTCGTGTGAAAAATGGTTTCTCAGCTGTCGAACTTGGGTATCAGAGTGAGAGTAAGGTCTACATTAACCTAGCATTAACGAAGGAGACAAGGACTCTGTGGAATGACACTCGCACTTTCAAAGTCAAAAACCAATACAAGTATGCCTGGATTACCAGCGCCGGGAAGGTGTTTCTACGGAAGATGGAGGGATCTCGAGCTATTCTTATTAGTGAGAAAGCTGATCTAGACTGTTTAAAGTAGGATTAGCTAGTTATCAGGTACCTACTTACAATAACGTACAATAACACATGTGCATGTATTTAATATGGTTAATAACTAAACTAGTACTATAGAAACAGAAAATTGATAAGGTTTATTGATAATGAGTGTTTTAATTATATATTTATGAGTTTAATTGTTGATAAAGTGCATGAGATATGTTTGTAATTTTGGTGTATGTATATATAATTACGTGTTTGGTCTTTTCTGTAGGTTTTCAATTAGTAATAAATTAAAAACACTGGTGAATCGAATATAACTATTTATTATCAAAATGTAAGAGGCTTGAGATCTAAAACCACTGATTTTTGTTTGGCGCTTTTAGAAAATAAGTTTGACATAATAACTTTGACTGAAACTTGGTTAAATTCATCTATCTACAATTCGGAACTATTTACTAATGAGTATATTGTTTATAGAAGAGATAGGAATCAACAAATTACCGGGAAAACAAGGGGAGGGGGTGTTTTAGTAGCGGTTAGAAATTGTTTCAAAACTAATAGAGTATACGAGTTAGAAACCAGTGATGATAATGTATGGATAACAATCAAGTTGCCTAAGGGACCTAATATAATTTTAGCCGTGGTATATTTTCCTCCTAATTCTCGTTTAAATGAATATAAAATGTTTTTTTACAAATTGGATTCATATAGTTTAAATCATGAACATTTAATTATACTGGGAGATTTTAATCTTCATATTACTGGTATAAATTATAACTTAGCTATGGGCAATGAAATATGTAGAAGGTTATTGTTTTTTAATAAATTGCACGGTCTAAAGTTATATAATGATATTCTGAATGCACAGGGTCGTACACTAGATTTGGTTTTGTCAAATATAATTAATTTAAAGGTGAGTAAAGAATCTAATCCATTTGTGAATGTAGATAAATATCATCCTGCTCTTATATTGAAATTTAATGTTGTATATATTTTTAAAGAATGTAGTAGGAGTAGTAATCTTTCTTATAATTACTCTAATGTAAATTATTATAATCTTTACAAAGAAATTGGAAGTATTGATTGGCAGGATTTGTTTAAGTGTGATAACTTGAATGAATCTATTGAATTGTTTTATAATGAGTTGTATACAGCTTTAAATTTGCATGTACCTCAAACTGTTAAATTTAAATCGAAGTATCCGTCATGGCTTTCTCATGATTTAAGGAGATTGATCAAATGTAAGGAAAAATATAGAAAAAAATATAAGAAATATAACGTTCCATTTTTTTTGGAGCGATATAAAGATTTAAGAATGCAATCCAAGTGTTTAATTAAAGTGGAATACAAGCATTAAGTGAGTAGAGTGGAGGGTGAGTTAACAGTAAAACCTAAAACATTTTGGAAATTAATAAAACAATTATTAAGAGTTGTTGATAATTTTCCTTCTACAATGAATTACAATGGCACGGTGGTGGAGGGGGGAGAGGCGATAACAGAGGCTCTGGCCTCTCATTTCAGCTCGGTTTATATCAATTGCACTTTGACTCCAGACGAATTGTGTTGTGGTGCTAAGCATTCATCTATTATGGAACATGTCAGTTCAATGTCTTTATCAGAAATATCGGAATATGAAGTAATAAATAGTATAAAACAGTTAAAATCAAAAAGGTCGCTAGGACCGGATAGTATTCCACAGTACATTTTTAAGGGTTGTGCTGAGTTTTTTGTTGCTCCCTAAAAACATTTATTTAATCTGTCAATCAAACAATGTTGTTTTCCTGATGCTTGGAAGATAACAAGGGTTGTACCAATACCCAAGAAAGGTCGTAGTGATGACATTGAGAATCATCGGCCTATAGCGGTGTTATCACCTCCTGCTAAAATATTTGAGTCAATAATTTATAATAGATTGTTTTCTTATATTAACAAATACATTAGTAAATGTCAACACGGCTTTCTTCCGAATAAATCAATAAACTCCAATTTGTTAAATTTTTCGCAGTATTGCAATTATGCTGTTGACAACAACATCCAAGTTGATGTTATTTATACAGACTTTCAAAAGGCGTTTGACAGAGTTAATCATTTGAGTCTGCTTAGTAAACTAAATTATTATGGACTTAATGATCAGTGTGTGAAATTTTTTTCAACTTATTTACATGGGAGAAGTCAGTTTGTTAGTTTTGCAGGATTTACCTCTAGTAGATACATAGCTGGCTCAGGTGTCCCGCAAGGCTCAAATTTAGGTCCATTGTTATTTTTAATTATGATCAATGATGTGGGAACACATATTAAAAACAGTGAATTACTGCTTTATGCGGATGATATGAAACTTTTTTCGAAGATAAACAATGTTAGTGATTGCTATAAATTACAACAAGATCTTAACGCACTTGTATTGTGGAGCAATTCAAATTTAAAATTTAATCTTGAAAAATGTGTTGTTATGTCATTTTCCAGAAAACCAGACAAAAATATAATTAAATTTAATTATGACATGGGGGGAAAACAATTAAATAGGAAATCAACTGTTAGAGATTTAGGTGTATTATTTGACACAAAATCAAGTTTTACTGAACATATTATCTCAATTTGCAAATCGGCATATTCAATATTAGGCTTTATAAGAAGATGCGGAAATTTTTTTAATAGTTTGGAAGCAATTAAATCAGACTTTGTTTCACTTGTTAGAGCTAGACTTGAATATGGAGCTGTAATATGGAATCCTCATGTTAATTATCTCATAGATATGATTGAAGCAGTACAGAAAAAGTTTTTGAGGTTTTTATAGGCCTATTATAAGGCATTTGGTCACTATACATTAGATGTTCCATATTCAGAATTACTAAATATCTTCAATATTGCAAGTTTGTCAAAAAGACGCAAGATTAGCATGCTTATCTATCTTCACAAGTTAGTGGGTGGGGTACTCGATGATAGCAAGCTGTTATCTCAACTGGACTTTGCCATCCCCCGTCCAAACTCCCGTAGCCTTATGTTATTTGTTCCGAAATACTCTCGCACTAACCTTGGATATTTCTCCAGTTTAAATACAATGATTAGACTATACAATGTTAATTCACCTTCACTTGACATTTTTTATAACTCACTTGATTCTTTTAAAAATACTTTAGTTGAGATTGTTGACAATTGATATTAATTGAGATTAATTGTTTATGAAATGTTGCTTGTTATTCAGCATTACAGAGTTTAAAATATGTTATTGGTTACAAATTAGGATAAGTCTGAGTATTTATGTATTTATTGATTTTTGTTCATGTTATATTTATTCATGTTATATTTATTATATAGTCTTGTGTTTTCATTTTTGGTTTCTGTCATTTGTTATATCTATGTGTAAATTGTTAATCTAAACACGCCATTTTTATGATGAATAATGCGTGTATTGTGGAACTGTTGGACTGAGAGATAATGAACTGCATGTGCATATTTAAATTTGAATATTATAATCTTAATGCTGCAATGTAATTGGTGTTGTTGCTGTTTTGTAGCATTGTAAAATAAATAAATAAATAAATAAATAACCAATATGGATTTCGGAAAGGACGAGCAACACTTGATGCAATCAACTTGGTCGTCAATACAGCCAAGGAGGCAATCGCCGGAAAAAGATGGAAAGGTGGTACGAAAAAGTATTGTTTGGTGGCTGCTTTGGACATCAAGAATGCTTTTAACTCCGCCAACTGGGACTGCATTATGCGAGCTCTCGAAGACAAAAAAGTACCAGAATACCTGCTTCGCATGGTAGCAAGCTACTTTTCGAATAGGGTGCTACAGTATGACACAAAAAATGGCCCGAAAGAGTACAATATCACTGGAGGAGTACCACAAGGTTCAGTTCTTGGACCACTTCTATGGAACATCATGTACGATGGACTCCTGAGAATCGCGTTGCCATCAGAGGTCAAGTTAGTTGCATATGCTGATGATGTAGCTGTTGTGATAGTGGCGAAACATCTGGAGGGGATAAACCTGGCCTTCGATATCACATTTAGTCGGATTAACCAATGGATGGAGATGATGAACTTGGAGCTAGCCAAGCACAAGACTGAAGCTGTGCTCATTACCAGCAGACAGGCGGTAGAAACAATCAAGTTCGAGGTCGGAGAACAAGCGATCACATCACAACCATTTATCCGATACTTATGAGTGATGCTTGATGCTCGACTTAATTTCAAACAGCAGGTCGACTATGTCAGTACCAAGGCGTCAGTAGTGAGAGCGAGCTTATCTCGACTGATGCCTAACGTCGGAGGACCAAAGCAGAGCAGAAGGCTGCTGTTGTCATCGTTAGTCACATCGGTGCTCACATACTGAATATCCATTTGGGCCGACGCACTAGACACGCAGGAATCATGGAGAAAGGCGGGCCCAGTTTATCGACAGAGTGCTCTGAGAGTAGCCAGCGCTTTCCGCACAATATCTGAGGAAGCAGTCTGTGTCATTTCTGGAATTCTCCCACTTAAAATCCTAGCCGAAGAACGACGGGCACTGTACCGTCGAAAGAGGACGACCTCACTAAGTCCTGATAAACTGAGAACTGAAGAGCGACGATATAGTATAGCACGATGGCAGCACCAATGGGATGCTGCAGAGAGAGGCAGGTGGACGTACCGTCTTATACCGAAGATAGTAGGCTGGCTGAACCGAAATCATGGAGAGGTCAATTACTGTACTATATCACACAGATGTTGTCGGGACACGGCTGCTTCCGAGCTTATCTTCACCGCTTCAAGCATGATGATTCCCCGGAGTGTCCGTCCTGTCAAGGAGTCGCTGAAAATGTGGAGCATGTGTTTTTTGAGTGTCCTCGTTTCAGCCAAGAACGTGAAAAGTTAGAAATGATCCTCAACAAGAGAATCAAACCAGAGACGATAGTAGAAGAAATTATATCAAGTGAAACTGCCTGGAATGCAACAAGTGCATTCGCTACGGAAGTACTTACAGAGTTGCGTTCCATAGAAAGAAGAAGAGCAAAAGCTGGAACTTAGAAGGAAGGTAGAAACAATACCTTAGTCACCCGAAGGAATAGCGATAGCTAATTCCTCCCCCCGCGATGTAATGCCTAGACGGCGGTTTCCGTGGGGGATTAGAGGCCAGAAGACAGGAGTGGTTTTAGTGAGTATGGGCGCAAGTGTCAAGTTTAGTACGACACTGCGTCGAGTCTCACATATCCAGGCAAATAATTATCACCAATAATAACAACTATGGGCCTCTGCCTGGAATGCGTAAATGCATTTCCACCTCTGTATAAACACACACACACACACACACACACACACACACACACACACACACACACACACACACACACACACACACACACACACACACACACACACACACACACACACACACACACACACACACACACACACACACACACACACACACACACACACACACACACACGCACGCGCACACGCACGCACACACACGCGCGCGCACACACACACACACACACACACACACACACACACACACACACACACACGCGCGCGCGCGCGCACGCACGCAAGCACGCACGCACGCACGCACGCACGCACGCACGCACACACACACACACACACACACACACACACACACACACACACACACACACACACACACACACACACACACTCACTCACTCACTCACACGCACACACACACGCACACACACACACACACACACACACACACACACACACACACACACACACACACACACACACACACACACACACACACACACGCACACGCACACGCACACGCACACGCACACGCACACGCACACGCACGCACCCACGCGCGCACACACACACACACACACACACACACACACACACACACACACACACACACACACACACACACACACACACACACACACACACACACACACACACACACACACACACACACTCACACGCACACGCACGCGCACATACATATACATATATGTATATATATATATACAGTCGAATGTTCCTATTTCAATTTGTACAGTGAAATAGAATACCAGATTCGCAAATTTTATCAACATTGGTATTTTAATTTGCTTGCCTAAAGTAAGCTATTGAGCGGTGTCCTTTTTATTTAGGTGCCTGGAACAAAGTGCTACAACTGCTCCTCTGTAGTTACGACACTGAAAGTAACATTAAGCTAAAATACTTATACTTATGATAAAGTATATAATTTTTTTAATGGCAATTGTTGGTATATGTGATAGTTGTTAAAGTTATTAGTTATCCATTACTACTGTCGGTGCAGAAATGATGTGTAACTGAGTGTGAAGGTAGTTAAAAAAAGAGAACTTAGAGAACTATGAAAAAAATCCAGTCACTCCATTATTCCTTCGTTTACTTTTACATAATGACATACGAATTTAAATGTTTTTAAGTTCTATTAATTTATATCCTAGCTATATAAATAAAACAGCAATTTTTATTATTTTTCACTGTACACTCACTTCATGTTTTTATTAATGAAAAATCCTTCATTATAATATCACATTCATATTTTAATATATGGTTGCCAGAAATGTTTTTATAAATTTGATACATTTCAGAAAAAACCAATTATTATCAATTTCTTGAAGAAATTAGTGACAGTGTGGTGTTGCCACGTTGAGATAATCTGAGACACTATCACCATAGACCTTCTATTTTACCTATATACCTATAGGTATAATAGAAGGTCTATGCTATTACCACCTTGAAACCAAGATTATAACATTTTCCATTGGCTTTATTCACGGAGCACAAAGAAATACCTTGCCAATTGTTAACATGTTAGTATACAGGATAACGCTTCCGTATACAGGATAATTACTACTCTAATTCAGTTCAGTACACTATTACAAATAAAATTCAATTTGAATTAACGCATTAATTTGTCATAACTATTGATTTAACAAGAATTATAACGTGACAAAGCAACACAATTTACAATATATCTAGCGTACGTTAGTTGTCAGCTAACATTTATTTTTAAAAAGCTGTATTATATATTTGGAAAAGATCTAAAAGTTATATTATTAATTACCAAAAATATAAAGTGAAGTCCTGTCACAACGCTAAATTCAATCCATCAAACCGTTTAAACCTGCCTCACTGATTCTATTTATCCTAAGTAATCCTTCCGTAAAAAGCGCAGGGGACTCTCCGTAAATGTGATCCATTGTTTGGATACACAATCTCACAATCTCATGACTAATCAAGTTTTAATCCCCATTTATACTTCCAGTGGTTAACTTCCCACGCCAGTTCAGATGTGATTTAATAGCCATTCCCTAAGAGGGAGGTTCATCCCACCTACAGGTATTGACAAATCGATAATAGGGAACTTATTTCGTTCATAAAAAACTATTCCACGCTATAGCCCATCTAGTATTGGACGAGAGGAGAAATCAGACCTGCTCAACTGTAAAGGTTGGTTTCGAGATTGTAAGACTCTGTTTTGACTTAGGAGACCTTGTATAATGGGAAGGTGTGGGAGATTCAAGATCTTTCTTTATCTTGATGTAAACATTCTTTCTAGTGATTGTAAACATCTCTGGATTTTTACGATCACTAGAAGCCAGGACAAAGTTGCTCCATCCTGCACAAAACACATGATGTTTATGACCCTCCCCAACTGCTCACAGACGTACGATGTGGATGAAGATGTTGTAAGTTTAGTCTGCGAGGCTGCAGGGAGGGCTCCCTATTGATACCGAATGTGAGATACTTATAAGCCACATACTCCCTCGCAAGCCTAAGATTGAGCTTCTTTGCCGGTTTAGTCTGATTCATCGGTAAGTCTTAGGCCGAGCTCAATGTGTCAGAGATCTTTTGCGATACCATTTGGATGTTAACAATCAAGCAATGTTACACGTAAAACAATATATTTTCTTGCTAATTAAATTAAAAAAATGTTCAAAAGGTAAGGTGCATTCTATTTATCATAGTGGTTTGAACCTGTATTCATCCATCTCCTGTGCATTCCAACTGGTGAGCTCCCATTTCATTCCAACTATATCTTAAGATATTTGTAAGTATTTATTTGTTGTACTTATTAAGTGTATTTTTCATAGCTAAATTTTCATCATAAATATTTACCATTTTTAAGGGTTGCCTATTCAATAAATAAATAAAAAAAATAAAATTTTACTGTCATTCAACTTTTACAGCAATAGACAACGTCAAAATGAGGTTCTTACAAATCTATTTTTAAACTATGGCTTATGTACTAAAACTCTGGTTTATAAACTATGTTTTTTCACATATTCAACATATTATACTATCTAAGCATTGGAGGATATAATTTTAAGATACAGCAGATACATGTAACAAAACTCATCAACAGAATTAGAAAGCTATTACTAGTGGCTTATGCTAATGGTTGATTAATGACTAATGACTTATGCGCTAGAACTAATACCTATTTATACACATTTTCAGATACAACAGTTTCACATAGTACAAAAAAACTCATCAACAGAATAGAAAGGATTGTTAACCAATATAGTATGTAATCTACCTCTAAATACATTAATGGGAAGCTCTTTTAGTTCTGGCTTTAGCTTGTTAAACATTTTCAGCCCCAGAACTGTGTAAGACTTTTTTGACTTGGCTAATCTGTGATATGGCACATCAATACAAGACCGGTTCCGTGTATTGTAGTTGTGGACATCACCCCTTAATGCAAACACTGGGATATTTCTCTTAGTGTACATAAGTGCATTGAAAATATACAGGTTAATTACAGTCATACATTGCAGTTTG
>JAQJVL010003347.1:0-63185 GCA_035578905.1 Stictocephala bisonia
GGATGCTAAGAAACCCTTCATAACTTTTAACCAGGGGACCAAGGGCTTAATGTGACTTCCGAACCACGGGGGCAGCAGGGCAAAAACTGTTATGTTCTCATTCGGAATCGAACCCGGATCGGCTATGTGACAAGCCACCGCCTTACCCCTTATTTACGGCCGTTTCTGAAGACTATGAAGACATATAACATTTCTTTATTAGTTAGCAGGATATTAATTAGTTCCTTAATATTTTATTAATAATGAATTACAAACATTATTTAAATTATAGATAATTCTAGTAATTCATAATTCCATAAAAAGTATAAATATATAAGTCGATTTAGCAATTATCTGATTGATCAAGATATTGTTTGAAATTCATTATACAATTGGAGTAGTGTAAAAATTTAGTAGGACTTTTCCAATGAATCAGTGTTTTTAAGTACACAATGCTTCGAGTTGTAAGAAACTCTTCTTATCTCAAAAGGCCTAAATTAACTTACATTTAATATACAAATAAAAAAAAGAGAGGCTTGAGGAACAGGTCATGTCCCAAATACTTTTTACAGACTTACAACCTATTACATGACTGTAACTTTAAAAATTTACACAGCGAAAACAAAATGCCAATAACGAATCCTGAAGTTCAAAGTTCAAGAAAAATACCAAAATAAACAAAACAAATTACACAACACAAATTTAAGAATATCACAGATCAATTTTAAGTAATCTTATTCTTTGAGGTTACCATCCCATTCTGATTCCTCCTTTCATAGTGTACCTTAGCATAATTCTGAGGAACCGTCAAACTCAGTTAGCAAGCAGATAACGTAGTTCATCCACACTCATCCTACCCTCATGTAATCATTCATATTCACCTTAAAATACCAACAAAGATGTGTTGGAATCCCTAATCTAAGAATCCTTTCAAATATGTTTGTTCATTTGCTCAATATGTAGGCTACTGAATAGAATAGTCAAGCATTCTTATTTTCTGTTAGGATACAAAACTAAAAACACAGACTCACAATTAATTACTAAAACAAATCTAATAAAGAATAAGTATATTTATCAGGTTTCAACACATAGGAGCTGGTTAAATATTTATTAATTTACTATATTTTCCATTGTTGTTAATTCTCAAACATATGAATCATCATGTTACAAAAATGAAGAACTGGATAACTTCTCTTTTGTCTGAGTATTGACCACATATTTCTCATTTAGTAAATTGCTGATTTTATTAAAGCTGTCATAACTTAAAGTTGATCATACCTTGAGTGCCTGGTGGAGACAGGACTGCAGTCCTGCCGTATGGCTGTCTCTTGGGATACAGTGGAAGTTCCGTCACCAGACCCAGAGACAGTGGATGCCTCCGAGTCTAAACTTCCGGAAGACCCGGCACCATTCATCAGCCCTGCCATTTATCAAATATTTGAGTCACAGAAATTTCAACAAATACTTAACACCAGTGTTACAGTACAGATAATTTATTGTTGCTTTCAAAATGTAAAGACTTAAAGATCTAAAACTGGATTTAGTATTCCTGGATTGAAAATCAGACAAGGATAGTACAAAGAACCTTGTCTTAAGACAAGGATAGTACAAAGAACCTTGTCTTAAGACCCAATCACAATATACAGTAAACCTTTGATTTAATAGACCCTGACTTAACGTACTTCAGAATTAACGGACAGCTTACAGCTGCTATACAGTATCTAAATTTCTACATATTACGGAATTAAGGTATTTTTAGAGAATAGTGTTAATTTATAAAATGTGTAGGTTAATCATCTTTAAACAATATTTATTTGTATATTTTATTAATATTAGAGTTAACTATTAGCTTGCAGCATCACAGTTAGGTTTGATTAAGGTGTGGCAATCTCATAAAAGCTTGAGGTGAGTTCACCTTGATTTAATGGACAGTCGGCTTTAACGCACTAGAGCCTGTCTCATATAGTCCATTAAATCGAGGGTTTACTGAATCATAAAAGAAAAGATAATTTCATTAAACTAAAACAACAGATTCTACTAGGAATCAAAACTTACTGCCATACATTGTAGGTACAGAAAAAATTTTGCTTTATGCGCATCCTTACATTAAATTATCCTGGTCATTAAATTTGACCTAATTTAACATGATTAAAGATAAATTATGAATCTCTGTGGGTCTGTTATTCTTTAACTAAGAACATTTTTTAGAAACATCTAAGAAAAAAATGTCTTGAGAGGATGATGACAGATGACTTAATAAAAATATTAGAGATAAAAATCTTTGTTAAAATCTAGCTGGTAATTCAGTTTAGTTTAGTGTAAAAAAATGTTTGAGAACAAAGTGAAAATCAAGAACTATACTATATGAAGTTCTTATTCATTCAAATTATTTGCTAATACTTATGAGATGAAAAAATGAGATTCAACATTTATAATATTATGTATAAAAATAACAAAATTAAGATATTAAATAACATCTATTTAATCTACTAGGAATTGAAATTTACTATATTATATTACTAAATATTATATTGTCTGAAATTAGGAAATGCAAGATTAGGGATTCAAAATATGACTACAGATGGATTTAAAAAAAGTAATAAAACATAAATGAAAGCTACGATTTTGAAACACAGAATATTTCATGACTCAAAGACAAATTTAACCTTCAAAATTTTAATGGCTCTGAGCAAGCTGTTCAAGTCCTCTTTATGGCGCTGGCTCAGAACAAGCCGATCACTAAACAAGCTCTAGAATCGTTATGTGCTAGGGGTGTGCGAGTAGCTCAAAATTTGAGTTTTTTTAGAGTTTTAAAAAACTCAACTCAAGATTTAAAAAACTTGATAAAAATCGAGTCGAGTTTTGCCATATCTTTCAGTGTAAAACACTATTAGTCCAGTCAATAAATGACCCAAAATGAGGTGTAGAGTGCGTGAGCAGGTAACTAAGCGATTCCTTCAGAAACTTGTTCAGGGGGCTTAGGTTGTTAACATACCAAAAGTCCTGACTCCTAGGTGATGAGCGGGGGGGAAGGCACGAATTTTGGGTTTTTCGCTTATATCTCGAAAACGGTGCACCGGAGAGAAATATTTTTAGCTTTTGAAATGGAGTTCTTAAAATTATCTAAAACTTTTATATCATATGTTTTTTTCTAATTCCTAACCCTTTTCGAGCTATACCCTCGGAAAAAGTTGAAGTTTACAAAAAAAATCAATTTACGTCAAAATATTCATAAACATTGCATCATATTGTCTAAACCTATTCATAAACGAAAAGTATGAATAGGAAAGAAGTTGTAGATTTTTAAATTCCCTTTTAGAATATATATACATATGCTGATTAATGTCTAACCCGCTTAAAGTTACAGCTATTTTAAAACTTGTATAGCATTTTGCAATTTTCAGAAAATTAGTTTGTATATCATATTCTTAACCCACAACCTTTGTTCGTGTATTTTGTTTAAATTACAGATAACAATATCAGCAATTTGTTAGTCAATTAAATTTAATATTGTTAGTCAATTAATTAACTTGATGCTGTTCGAGTTGGTAAAAGGGCTATGAATTCAATAGTTGGCTTGACATTTGCAGACGTAAAGTTATCGCGCAAGGATCGGGTCAGCTCTTCTGTCAGCTCATTGATAAAAGTTCACGATGAAAGGATAGTAGTTACCCAACATTGCTCTTTCAGCGGATATGTATAAGCAAACGATCAGATGAGGATTTGATGACATATTTTGAGTATGAGTTGGCCCCATTTCCCTTAGCACTGTTCAACGAAAGTGGCATGAGAAAGACAAACAAATCAGTGCTGTACAACTTGTTTGAGCCAACCAAGAAAGATATTCTTCTGCCTCAAATGAACATTGTAGTCGATGGAGGATTTCTACTCCACAGAGTTATTTGGCCAAAAGATGCATCGGTTGTGACTATTTGTAATAGTTATATCACCTACGTCGACCACCATTATCCTGGGACTACTCGCACTGTGGTTTGATGGGTACGCAAACACAGCCAATAGCACTAAATCACAAGAACAAATGCGTCGTTACAGACTAAAAAGGTCAGCCGACATCAATTTGACATGGGACACACAAATACCTGTTAAACAGGAAGACTTTTTATCAAATCCTACCAACAAAACTAACTTCATCTCCTTACTGGAGATAAAGCTGCAGGAGAAAGGGATACATACTCTTCAGGCTACCGATGACGCTGACATCCTAATCGTGAAGACTGCTGATGAACAATCCACTCACAACTCTGTGGTTGTCGTTGGTGAGGATGTAGACCTTGCTGTCCTGTTGATTGCTTCCACTCCTGCGACCCAAGATATCTTTATGCTAAAACCCGGACGAGGGAAAACCAAAACAATAGTACTGTCCACCCAAGAGATGCAGCACCGTAGATTTCAACACATCCTGTTCCTTCATTCATTTACCGGATGCGACACAACTTCTGCTACTTTCAGGAGAAGCAAGGTGGGCTTCTTTAAATTGTACTTGGAGTCAGAAATCATCCAGCAAGCAGCAATGACATTTTCTAACCCCTCCTCTATTTACGACCAGGTTGAAAAGGCTGGGGAGATGTGCTTTCTGAAGTGGTATAAGGTGCCAAAAAAACAAACCTCCCTTAACCAGTACCGCTTCCAATCGTTTACGAGGTCAGTGGCATATATGAAGCCTGAAATCAGCTCCCTACCTCCAACAGAGAATGCAGCTAAACAGCACTCTCGGCGAACCTACCATCAAGTGCAGCAGTGGCTTGGTAATGAGATGCCCCCTCAAGATTGGGGGTGGAAACGTGTAGGAGACACCCTGGTGGCAATTACAATGGAAACTCTACCAGCACCAGAGGTTATTCTGAAAACTATATTTTGCCGCTGCACCAAGGATTGTGTAATTGGAAAATGTGGCTGCCGAAAAGCGATGATCACCTGTTCTGCAGCGTGCCTCCACTGTCAAGGGAAGTGCCTGAACAGTGTGCCTGTTGACGATGAGGACGATGAAGACGATGTAGAGCCCATTCAGCAAGAGCCACCCGCTACTGAGGAAGAAGATGCCATGGAAGAACAATCATTGCCTGGGCCCTCAAGTTCAAAGAGGATGAAAATTTGATTACTTTTAAAGTTGAGAGTAAAACATTAGGAATATATTGAGAACAATGGGGTTTACAATTATTATTGTATTGGTGTAACGAAACTATCTGTAGAATAAAGTGTGAAATTTGTCATCATCATTATTTTTTCTACTTTATTTAATAACTTGCTTATAAGTGGCCATATATGTTATTAGATGAACGAACAAAGGTTGTGGGTTAAGAATATGATATACAAACTAATTTTCTGAAAATTGCAAAATGCTATACAAGTTTTAAAATAGCTGTAACTTTAGGCGGGTTGGACATTAATCAGCATATGTATATATATTCTAAAAGGGAATTTAAAAATCTACAACTTCTTTCATATTCATACTTTTCGTTTATAAATAGGTTTAGACAATATGATGCAATGTTTATGAATATTTTGACGTAAATTGATTTTTTTTGTAAACTTCAACTTTTTCCGAGGGTATAGCTCGAAAAGGGTTAGGAATTAGAAAAAAACACATGATATAAAAGTTTTAGATACTTTTAAGACCTCCATTTTATTAGCTTAAAATATTTCTCTCCGATGCACCGTTTTCGAGATATAAGCGAAAAACCCAAAATTCGTACCTTTACCCCCCCTCTCCCACCCGCTCATCACCTAGGAGTCAGGACTTTTGGTATGTCAACAACCTAAGCACCCTAAACAAGTTTCTGAAGGAATCGCTTAGTTACCTGTTCACGCACTCTACACCTCATTCCTTGACTGGACTATATAATCAGGACAAAAGTCAGTTTGTATAAATAGATTATAAAGATAAGTATTATATGTAGGCAACTATATTTAAAATCTATATATATATATGTATATAAGCCAAATACCACTCACTCACTGACTGACTGATCACAAAATATCGACAACCAAAAGACCTAGGAAACTGAAATTTGGTATGCACGTCCATCTCGAGCCCTAGAAACACACTAAGAAGGGATTTTGCGAAATCCCACCTGGGCTCCGCCCCTCTGGCTCCCAAAGTACCCATGCAATCTTTATGGAGCTAGGACAATGTTGTGATATTTTGATTTAATACATTTTTAAACAACAGCTGATCAGAATCTGCAGAATTGTTCAATAGCTACCTAACTGGAAGAAGCCAGATGGTTGAACTTAAATATACTGACAGAGGAGTTACACAAACAGTGAGATCAAGGCCACTGCCAGTAGTAAGGGGCGTTCCACAAGGCTCCATACTGGGCCCAATCCTTTTTACCTTATTCACGAATGATCTCCCGCACTACATGGAAGACTACAGCAAAACTTTTATGTATGCTGATGACACCGTACTCCTCCTTGGAGAAAAAAACCCTGAAGCCCTTGAAATCAATTCCTTTGTCTCCATTAACATGGCAATACAATACTGCCACCATAACAGTCTAGTAGATAATGAAGAGAATACACAACAACTAGTGTTTGGCAGAAGAAATGATGCAATAAGCAGGATCCCAGATATCGAAGCTCCAGAAGAAGCCAAGTATCTAGGTTTAATATTAGACCAGAAACTAACATGGACCCCTCACATTGACAGCCTGTGTCGTAAACTAAGTAGCAGTCTCTATGTGATAAAAAGGATAAAAACTATAAGTGACACCAACATAGCCAAGATCGCTTATCACTCACTTTTCGAATCACATCTTCGTTACGACCTGGAAGTATGGGGAAATTCATCAGCAACTAACCTTCATCGTGTCCTTATCCACCAGAAAAAAGCAGTAAGACTACTAGCAGAGATTGACCAAAGAGAAAGTTGCAGGCCTAAATTCCGTGAACTAAAAATTCTAACAGTTGTCAGCATATACATCCTAGCTGTAACAACCTACGCCTACAAACTACAACTTCAACGAGGCAGAGATAGGCACAAACACAACACTCGACAGGCTATGAATCTCACTCTACCAGTGCACCATCTAACACTCTTTGAAGAAAAGCCTTCCTACATGGGAGTGAAGTTTCTGAACTTGCTACCAGAGACAACTAAAGGACCCAACATAAGCAATACAAGACAGCGTCTATTGGCTTGGCTTGTGGAGAGACCGTTCTACTCAGTTGAAGAGTTTATGAACTGGAGATCTTCACCCATGTTCCAGTGACAGCCACACCCCCTCACAGTTGACCACCACCATGAACAAAACTTAAATTATTAAACTTTAACTGTAAAACAAAATTGTGATTACCTGTAACTACAATTTTGTTATTTTTACTCTTGATGCCAATTCTGTACTTGATGTATGCGAATAAAGTATTCTGATTCTGATTCATCAAAATATAAATTATTTTTGCTGAAGTTTTTTTTATATTTTTAATGAATTAAAACATATTATTCTAGGCTATATCATTAAAATTTGATAGCCATTTATTTTAATACATTTTTAAATAACATCTAAATGTAAATTATTTTTTTCTGAAGTTTGTTTATGTTAAATGAATTGAAACATATCTTATTAGGTTATATAATTTTATTTAGTACCGTTTACAGTTTGTTACTTATTGACATATTTACTTTAAAAAAGTGTGATATATTTGTGTTATTGAATTTTAATATTTTTGAACCTAGAGTTATAACATGTTAAGTATGGTCCACAATGGAGCTTGTTGATATTGACAATTATATGGTACCTCGCCATATAGTAGCTACTTCATAGGTCATGCTTTTTCTATTCCTTATCATATTTCATCATCGGAAATTTCTTGCAGGCGCATTAACTGTGACAAAGTATCGTACACATGTTTGTAATAACTGGCAACAATTTCAAATATTTACAGTGTTGCTGTGTGGCAATATTTACACAAGTCAAGCTGAATACCAGGCAAGCATGTCCTTCACACAACATATGCCACCTCAGCGAAATTTAGGCAGCTGAAGAAATATTACCATACCATCTTATGATATATGGCCTATTTTAAAATAGGAAGGCCGTTAAAAAATACGTAGACAAAAACCCTGATGTTCATAAATAGGCCACAAAGAAATACACAGAGAGAAACCCTGATGTTCATAGAGAGGCTGTAAAGCAATGTACAGAGAGAAATCTTAGTAATAATAAGACCATAAAGAAATATACAGAGAAAAACCCTGATGTCAATAGAGAGGTTGTAAAAAAATAAACAGAAAAAACAATGCTTTCAATCAAGAAGCGGCTAGAATATACAACGAGAATAGACGATTAATGTCATGGAAGATAACAATTTTCTCAGGATTTAATTTTGATTGCAATACCATTTGCAGTAATGACAGGACTGTTTATATGGGTGAAAAAAAACATTTGTAAATGTTGTCATGCAAAAAAGTGGAATGATGAAAGCCCAGGTCTATCTTGCTTTAATGTAAAAATAAAACTTCCTCATCATGAACATTTCAATGAACCACTTCAAAAGCCTCCTTACTAACAATCACCCAGAGTTTCAACATTTTTTAACAAATATTAGAAAATACAACAGCTGTTTTCAAATTACTTCTCTTGGAGAAAATGAGGTACGTGAAGGGAATTGTATGCCAACTTTTAAAATCCAAGGTCAATTTTACCAAAGAATAGGCAGTCTTTTACCTTCTTCACAGGAAACACCACCATTTTTATAAATTTATTTTGTTAGTGATGATGAGAAAGAGTTGGAAATTAGGTCCAAAGTCATTCGTAATTTAAATCCTAGCTTAATTGTACAACTTCAAAAACGTTTACACAATCAGTTAAAATCTTTTATATAATCCTTATATAAGAGATTTTAAAAACGCAACGGAGAATGCTTCAAAAGGCCAGGACTTTAAAGTTGTGATCAATGCAAACAGAAAACCACCATCTGAACACAAAGACCAATATAATGCACTAACAACAAGCAAAGTGGCTTTGTTGACTACAGGTCAGTAATTTGAAAAACGAGACATCGTTCTTCATAGTAGAGTCACTAAATTGGTGCGAATCAGCGAGACATATCATTTGTATGACAATCTACAATATCCACTGATATTCTGTTGTGGAGAAGATTAATATTAACTGCAATAATATTCCTCAATTTGATCAAATAAAAAAAGGTTTCTGCTTCGGATTTTTATTCTTATCAGATTATGGAAAGAGAGGGCCAAGAAAACTATACATTACTCTATTGCAGTCTTCTTAATCAGTATTTAGTTTATGTATATACTAAGATAGAAACAGAGAGACAATCTGATTAGATACAACAAAAGTAAACTGCTAACGTAAGAGTACATCCACCTTCGGGACGCTGTATGCAAAGGAGATAGACAAATTAATGAACTGGGTAAATTGGTAGTGCTACCTTCAAGTTTTACAGATGGGCCTCATTATATGCATGAAAGAACGCAGAACGCCACGAGGTATGTACGTCATTACAGTCGTTCTGATCTTTTTATAACGCTCACATGCAACCCAAAGTGGGCAGATACACAAGAAGCATTAAGTGGAACAAAACGGGCTCAAGATAGATACAATATTATTGCAAGAGTTTTCCACATAAAAGTAAAAAAAATTATACACCTTTTGACTAAAGGCTGTATTTTTGGGAAAAGTAGTTGTCAGATGTACACAGTGGAGTGGCGAAAACGGGGGTTACCTGGGATGAATGAACTATATCACACAAGAGTAGAAGCCTCGGAGAGAACGCTGCAAGACATTTTGAATAGTAAATGTGTGATGGGTGGTATGACAGTACTACTCGCCGGTGACTTTCGGCAAACACTACTAATTGTTCCACGTGCTGACGAAGTAAATGCCTGTCTCAAGTCATCATAACTGTGCCCAAAAATTTAAGTTTTATCTTTAAAAATTAATATGAGAGTAAAAGTCAAAGGCAATATTGAGGCTGAAAATTACTCCAAATAATTTCTTGAAATTGGCAATAGAACTTTAAAGGAAGAAGATGGCAAAGTTAATATACCACAACATTTATGTTAAGTTGTCAGTGATTTTAAAACATTGTGTGAAAAGATTTATCCTGGTTTGAGCAAGTTTAAATTAAAAAATACAAATTGGTTAATGGAAAGATCAGTTCTTACTCCTAAAAATGACATAGTCACAAGCATAAATTATATGTTATTCGATAAACTCCCTACACAGGAAATAAAATATAAGTCTATTGACTCTATGGTGGAAGCAGATGAAACTGTAAACTAATCAGTTGAGTTTCTACATACATAAAAGTGAAAGCGAGTGAAGTCGTGGGTAATGTGCTAGTATGATCATAATATCGTATTCGTAACAGCAGATGTTCTCGCGATGTATTCAGATTTGTGATTCATGCATACTAGTCTCGATCGTACGGCCACGGCGATTATTGCGAAAAGTATTCTCATTATTTATAAAGAAGGCAAGTCGAAATAAGCTGTTCCAAAAGGCCGTCACTAGTTATTCATACAAAACGTGATAAATAATAACAAAGAATCAGTTATTGAACTGTTTCAAAACATTGTTACATAACTTTTACCAACATTTCAAATTAACAGTTGTATTTATTTCATATCCATCCTTTAAGAGTTCATGACTAAAACTATTCTAAGACTTAAAATTTCGGAGAGATTTAATTAAATTACATTCAATCTCTACCAGAAACTACATATGGAACATAAACTATTGAACCTGAAAATAATGAAATAACGATTAATGTAGCTACTACCAGTACATCGCCAACTCGACAAGTCCAAATATAAAATGTACTGCTAGTCATGGATTCAATTTGATATCCATTTTGTTTTGAGTTTTTGTTGATGTTAATGACGTTTACACTAGATATGGGAATTACAGTTACTTTTTCGATAACCTGTTATGTAATTCTATTATGTTTTGGTAACATGTTATAATAATATCTTATTTTTGTAACTGTTACCCTCCACACATTGACCTTACAGTTATTCTGTTATTGCCTGACGTTACTTTAAGTCTCAAAGCCTCATCACGGCTGGTCTAGATGACGTTCTAAGTTACCAAAGGTTATGGAGTTGAAGTTATGCCTTATGTTACGTTACGATAATGAGTTACGGGCGTTGCGGCATTGCTTGACGCTACAGAGTTACCGCTCAAATTTCATTCTGTTATCGATAATTTAACTGTAACATACAAGAGTCTTAAGTTTCATTCGTATTTCAGTTAAAATTTCCTTTACTTCTCAGCGCGCTATATTTACTCTCCATTACCACTACGTGTTACAGTTATATAAAGTTAGTCATAACCTTATCAAGTATTATGACTAGGAGTTATAAAAATAACAGGGTATTTCGTGTAACCTGTTAAATCTATAACAGATTACATTTTTGTAACCATGTTATTTATCCTGTTTCATTAAGTAACGCCCATCTCTTGACAACTCAACTTGACACATGGAAGCACGAATAGTACGATAAAAACGAAAACAAGGTTTTCCGCAGTCGGCAGTTGTTATCGCTAGTTAGGCCTAGTATTGTATTGACAATTAATTATTTTGTTCCTATTAGTGGAAACAAAACATAGTGGTCGATGAAATTGAAGTTAGCTGAAAAGAACATATTATTGTGTAACTACTGTTTGATGGATTTTTAGGTTTAACTTTCAATTGAACAAAATCATTACACATTAATAGTTTTGTGAACTTTAGAAACTTGTAAACATTAGTATGCAAAGTACCGTGGGAAATATAACAAAAATAAAATAAAATAGATTTTAGTGACAAGATCAATCTCTTTCCATGTCTATTGCTGTATTCTTCATATATTACGAAAATTAATTTAAGTTTGTCATAGTAAACACTAACTGTTACATTTATTTGTGTTCACCAGTACATTGTGCACAATTTGTATATTTGAAATGTTGATATGAAATGAAAAACGTCTTTATTTCTGATACAAAAATAATTAACAATTTTGTTTTTAAATATAGTAATTACAACTGAATAAAAGTAACAATAACTAATATTATACAAAAAATAATTAATTATTCTAAGTAAATAATATTAATAATCATAGTGAAATGATATATGTAATTACAGTATGAAATAAATTAACATACTTAGAAATAAAAATAAAATTATGAAATTCCACTTACACCCTCACACACGCTCTCTTCAACTGGACCACAAGCTCATTCACATATTTATTAAATTAATAGCAAATCATACAAACTAAAAAAAATCCCTTACAAACCACATTCATACGTATCCTCCAGATGTGCGCCAAACACCACCGGCCATCATCGCACCGACAGGAGAAAGGCTTTTACCTCCGCCCTGAAGCAATGATAATTATCCATGATCCTCATACCATCTGGAAGGGAATTCCACAGACGGCAAGAATTTACTGTAAACGATTTATTGAATATTGAAGTTGTATGAGTAGGAATACAAAGAAGCGAAGCACCTCTGCGTGTGTCCCGGGCACTAACGTGAGACAAAAACTTGAAGTCATCATACAGATATTTTCAATAGTGTCATATTGTGTGCAATACCTTGTCAGAAAGAAATGGTGTAAAATTCATAGAGCCCCTTAATTTTTAGTAAACATAGTTGATCATAGAATTGGGTTACATGATCTCTTCTTGAAAGATGAAATATAAATCTGATGCAGTAATTTTGTGCACGTTGAAGTCTCTCAGAGAGCTCGACAGACATGTCATTTATCACGACGTCACAATAATTAAAATGAGTGAGAACTAGAACCCTTAGTAGCAACACTTTGACATTCAGTGGTAGGTAAAGTGCAAACCGTTTCAACAGTGTTGCTGGCTGTGTATGCCAGCAAACACTCTGTTACGAATTTCATTTACCTGTTCAGCCCATCCCAAGGTCTTAGTAATGGTAAGTTCAAGGTTATGTGCCTTATAACTGTATTCAAGTCCCTGGTTGTTGAGAATAAGTTTCAGGATGTCATTGAAGTCAAGTTTATTAAGAAGTTTTCTGTAACCAATTATTATGACTTGGATTTTATTTTCATTCAGTTTCAACACATGGCAGAGGGCCCAAGAGCTAATAGTTTGTATGTTGGAGTTCATAAGAAATACACATTTGACCAAGTCAGTAATTGAAAAGTGTGGATAAATCTGCAAGTCATTTGCGTACAAGTGAAATTTAGAGTTTAAAATTACATTAATTATGTCATTGATATAAAGAGAGAAGAAAAGTGGCCCTAGCACGTACCTTGACGTACACCTCTAGTAACAGATCTCCAGTGTGAAGCACCATTACCAGCTTTAAAACACTGTCTACTGTCAGATAGATATGACCTCACCCAGTCAACACAACCATCAGAAAACTCCTCTTTAACTTAAGTAAAAGAAGAGGGTGAACAACGCAGTCGAAGGCCTTAGAAAATTCAAATAAAGTTAAGAGTGTCAATTGCCTACTTGCCATGGCACGACGAATATCATCAGTTATTTTTAGAAGTGCAGATGTGGTACTGTGTTGTGGTCTGAATCCAGATTGAAAGTTGGACAGAATATTGTTACGTTCTATAAATGATGATAGCTGCTCAAGTACCACTCTTGGAAAGTGGAAGCACTCACTTCAAGGCACTTGGAAAGTGCTGGAAGGATTTAATAGGTCTGAAATCAGAAGGTGATAGGGGAGAGGAGCATTTATGAAGTGGGCGTACAATAGCACTTTTCCAAATGTTTGGAAAAGTGGAAGACATGAGAGACCTATTAAAAATCTATATAATTATGAGTAGTGTGGCAGGCAAAGTATCTTTGATAAATTTAATGGGAATATTATCGAACCCGACTGCATTACTTGTAGTTCTCATTACTGCTCTACACACATCAGCCTTTGTTACATATGAAAAGGAAAACTGCTCCTCAAAATGAGGTAAGGGCAATCTATGAAGTTGGTCGATGTAAGCAGGAACTCCTGACTGATCCACTGGTATATTTACGAAATAATCATTGATGGTATTGAGATAGATGTTGATAGATTTTTCAACCATGGGTTTACCAAGTCCCATTTCTTTGTCTTTGGACCATAATTTTCTAGATTACTGGTGGAGACCAGCAAAGTCTATAGTAGTATCTATAGTAGTACCTAGCTTTTGCATTTGTATTTGTTGTTGAGTACTATTTCTAAGACGTTTATAGGATAGCCAGTCTTCAGGTAACTTTGAGCCATCGCTCCTGTAAACGATAGATCTCTTGCTTTTTGAAGGCATCGATTATCATCAGTAAGCCAAGGAGCAGGCTTCTTTGTAATTCTTTTCCTAATCAAAGGAGCATGTTTGTCATACAAGGTAATTAAGATGTTATTTAATGACTGTACCATAGTATCAACGTCAGGGGTAAAAAGTACATCGTCTCACAGAGTTACATGCAAATTGAAAAGAAATCCTTCAAAATCCATGGCTTTATCATTTCTATGTTGAATATATTTGGGTTGTGATTTAGGAGTCTGAAGTTTGTAGGCACAGAAGATGAGATCATGCTTAGATAGGCCAGGATCAGGGACATGGGTGTGCGATATGGGTGAGATCGGTAACGGCAATAATATCCTTCCAGGTATCACCAATCACAGTGTGGTGGGTGGGCTGAAGTGGTAGTATTTTCATGTCTCAGAAGTCAAACATAGTTGTCAAAAATGTTTTGTTGTAAGTAATTTGACCCACCAAATCGATATTGTTGTCTCCTATGACAATTACATGCCTGTACTGAACCATAAGGTCGAGAAGAATATGTTCAAAATCAGCTAAGTATCCTAGATATGGTGCCCGGTAACAAACACCAACTAAAATGTGTATTCCATTTAAATTGACGTCAATAAACATAAACTCAGGTCTTCCTGGACAATTCCCGAGTACTGGGCCACTCCGCAGTGAACGTGTTAAAGATAACATAACCTACACTGTTGATGTATAAGTGGTTAGGTCGGTCACGAACAATTTGGGTGAGTGGCTGGTTGACAAGTGGAGTAAAACTAGTATCTAAGTACTGCCTTATTTAAGCCTCCTGGGATCAATGGGAGGAAGGAACAAGTAGTCTGAAAGTAAACAAAGACATTTTCAGACCCACCCCCCTCCCATACGCATACAGTGGTATTGATTTCAATAAGTGTTTGAAGAAAATATAATTTTACAAGGGAGGTGAGACTTGACGTAAATGGCTATACCACCACCTCCTTTGTGAAGGCGGTTAAATAAACTGTAACCAAATAGTTCGACACTTTTGTCACTCTGCGAAGGCTTAAGCTGTCTCAGAAATGAATATGATATCAAAAAGAGACAGTTGAAATATTGTCATGAATTCGTCAAGATGACAGAAGAGGGATTGTGCATTAACGTGAGCTGCCTTGAGAGTATTTGAAAATGGGGCAAGAATTTGGTCAGATAAGTTGTGGCAGGGGGTGCAAGTGTGTCTGCAGGGCAGGAGGAGCAGCAGGTATCACGGCGGGCGAGTGACACCACGGGCACAACGCGACCGGCAGCGGACGGCACAACAGTATGGAGGAACACTAATTCATTTACACTATTCATACTACAATCATACCAACAATCTTACATGATAACAATCACCAAGATAACAAGACTAAAAGATACTTATACATATTAGATATGGATATATAATAGGCCTACGTTTCCTAGACCGGCTCTAAGTCAACAAAAAGATAGGTAATTAAGGTTGGTTTGACTTCAAGTTGAAAATAAATGGATGTAATAGAGCTATATACTATTATGATTATTAATTAATTTTAACCCGCCAGTGGACTCATGCCGGCAGAAAAGACCGCAAGCAGCCATTTTGTTTGGCAGTGGGCTGACCGTGAGTCACAACTACACCCCCCTCCTGCTACTTGTCGAGGACAACATCCGTAAGGTCTGGAGGGGTAGGGAGACCAGATAGTCACCTTTCGAGCTTCGGCGTGTGTGTTTGTTTTACCGTGCAGTCTTTTTTATCCCAAGAGTCTACTCGCGTAAGTGGTGTTTCGGTCTTTTTGACCTCATGAGTCCACTCATGTAACATTATTTGTTGTTGTGTAACATATTTTTAGTCTGTAAAATGGACCCTAATGAAGAGCAAAGACTGCAACAACTTATTGAAAGTGTGGAAAAAGAGGAGCGAGACCTAATCCGTTCATTTAGAAATGAACAAGCAATAGTTCACCGACAGCTTTTTGGCGATAATCGCCAAGAGGAAATACTAATAGAAACTGAAGATGAAGACGACATTGATCATATTGAGGAGTTTCAACACAATACAGACTCGGAAACAGATGAAAATCATTCCCAAGAGTTTCAGGTAAATATAATTACTTTCTATACTGCATCAATATATTTTGCTATCTTTTACTGTAGAGGTGTTATCAACTTTATCATATTTATTTGACAAAAATTTGGAACACAAAAAAATGTCTACACGATAAGAGACATGATGATGAACATATAATTGTTGAGCCAGTGTAATCAATTAGTAAGACAATGATGAAATTATTTTTATTTTATATATATTTAGGTGCCTATTAGACATTTTTATATTTATATTTTAATGTACAAAACATTACTGTATATTGTACGTGCCACATAATAAACCTGTAATAATTTGTATACGTGTTGTTTGGTGTTCAATTAATTAATAAAATCGTGTTGTTTCAGATGGAAGATGACACCGATGAAGTAGTACAACATCAAGTAGGAAACATCACACAAGATCCACCAGATATTGAGGTAGACTAAAGTACTAAAGCTTATATAGTAGCGTAATGCATTTCAATTATTGTCCATGTAGTTACGATTAGTGTTACAAAATGTTTGAATTTTATTACAGTTTTGTGTTATTTTTCAGAAGACAATGATGAAATTATTTTTATTTTATATATATTTAGGTGCCTATTAGACATTTTTATATTTATATTTTAATGTACAAAACATTACTGTATATTGTACGTGCCACATAATAAACCTGTAATAATTTGTATACGTGTTGTTTGGTGTTCAATTAATTAATAAAATCGTGTTGTTTCAGATGGAAGATGACACCGATGAAGTAGTACAACATCAAGTAGGAAACATCACACAAGATCCACCAGATATTGAGGTAGACTAAAGTACTAAAGCTTATATAGTAGCGTAATGCATTTCAATTATTGTCCATGTAGTTACGATTAGTGTTACAAAATGTTTGAATTTTATTACAGTTTTGTGTTATTTTTCAGAAGACAATGATGAAATTATTTTTATTTTATATATATTTAGGTGCCTATTAGACATTTTTATATTTATATTTTAATGTACAAAAAATTACTGTATATTGTACGTGCCACATAATGAACCTGTAATCATTTGTATACGTGTTATTTTCTGTTCAATTAATTAATAAAATCGTGTTGTTTCAGATGGAAGATGACACCGATGAAGTAGTACAACATCGAGTAGGAAACATCACACAAGATCCACCAGATATTGAGGTAGACTAAAGTACTAAAGCTTATATAGTAGCGTAATGCAGTTCAATTATTGTCCATGTAGTTACGATTAGTGTTACAAAATGTTTGAATTTTATTACAGTTTTGTGTTATTTTTCAGATGGAGATAGCTGGGAATGAAGAGGAACCAATAGAAGAGCATGAAGTGGGTTTACAAGGAAGAGTTGAAAGAAGAGGAGGGAGAGGGCGTGATGTTGCAGTGAGAGGAGCAAGAAGAGGAAGAGGTCAGACGCCAAACAGTTTGCCAAGATATTCTGCAGATGGTAAGAAATATTTATGTAAAGATGGAGTCACAAGTTGGGAAATAGATTGTAGCAACATTCCTGCCAGACGTGGTCGTATCAGGAATTACAATGTTGTAACAAGATTACCAGGACCTAAGGGTCAAGCAAAGAATGTAAAAACACCTGTAGAGGCATTTGAATTGTTTTTCCCTGATAGTGAATTAGATAAAATTGTTCAATATACAAATAAATGGATAGAACGTAACAGGCTAAATATTAATCAGGAACGAGATTATCGTCTTACCGATGCTGTTGAATTTAGAGCACTTATAGGAATTTTGTATTTTGCTGGAGTTTGCAAATCATCACACCAGAATGTTATTGATTTATGGAATAAGGATGGTACAGGTATAGGCATATTTAGATGTGTCATGAGTGTG
Organism: Stictocephala bisonia; assembly: GCA_035578905.1. NCBI lineage: Eukaryota > Metazoa > Arthropoda > Insecta > Hemiptera > Membracidae > Stictocephala > Stictocephala bisonia. The sequence goes on from JAQJVL010003347.1 coordinate 18,161, forward strand.
AAACGTTTTAGATTCTTGTTAAGAGCCTTACGATTTGATGATGTAGATGATAGACAGCACAATCTACAAACTGACAAACTAGCAAAAGTAAGGCCAATCTTTGATTCATTCGTCCAAAGATGTAAAGATGCATTTTCACCAAGTGAGTATACAACAGTAGACGAGATGTTGGATTCTTTTAGAGGAAAATGTCCTTTTAGGCAATACATGCCTAATAAACCCGCCAAATATGGCGTAAAAATATTTGCCCTTTGCTGTGCTAGAACTTATTACACAGTAAATCTAGAGATCTACGTAGGTAAGCAGCATCCAGGACCATACGAAGTAAGCAATCGTGTTTATGACATAGTAGACAGAATTGTGACACCGATAAAAAATACTGGCAGAAACGTCACATTCGACAACTATTTCACTTCAATTCCTTTAGCCATTTACCTAAGAGAAGAATGCAAATTAACATCAGTAGGTACTATTAGAATGAATAAACCGGATCTTCCTTTAGTATTCAGGGATACAAAAGAAATTGGCCTGCCCATAAAAGGAAGTATATTTGCCTTTCAAGAAGGCATGACATCAGTTTGCTATAAACCCAGAAACACAAAGGTTGTTCTTTTACTCTCAACTTTTCACGAAGGTTGTTCAATTGACCCCGACACAGGAGATGACCAAAAACTAGACATCCTCACTTTTTATAATTTAACAAAAGGGGGAGTCGATGTCGTTGATCAGATGAAAAACACCTACTCTGTGTCCCGAATCAGCCGGCGATGGCCTCTGACTGTGTTTTTCTCAATGCTGAACATCGGTGGAATAAATTCCTTTGTAGTGTACAAAGCAGCAACCAATAATATTATAGATAGGCGAGATTTCCTGAAGGAATTGATGTGGAACCTATGTAAGGATCTGGTAATTAGTAGAGCCACACTTCGGCAAGTTCCTATCGATACAAAGGAAACAATAAAACAGATCCTGAAAGCTAAGGGTGAAGTTGTACCAAACGCCGTACTACCTCCGAGAGTGCAAGCTCATGGAAATGAGAGAGGTCGCTGTGGATTCTGTGACAGAAAAAAGAACAGAAAGACCAAAACGCAATGTCAAAAATGCTTAGTCTACATTTGTAGAGAGCATACTAGGCCAAGCTGTGTGCAATGCAGCGAAGCTCCTGGCGAAGAAAATGAAAGTAATTCATCCGACTGAACAAGGCGTGTATATTTTACAGTATATATACGCATTGTACAATATTTAAGTCTTATTCAAATGTAATTTTATTAACTTTTTATTAAATAACAATATACAATTATTATAAAAATATCAAACATTCAAAACTTCAAAAATTCAATAAATTAATTAATTCAGTTATTTTATTATATAATTGTAATATTAAGATGTATAAATCATATATACAATGTTATTGAAATAATAAAAGGTGTTTTTTGGATAAAATAGAAGTATTTCCTTTATTAAAACCCTAAACAAAAAAATTCGGTCTAAAAGACCCCATGAGTCTACTGGCGTAATGAAGTTCATGAGTCCACTGGAGGGTTAAAATAACAATAAAAAGTGTAAAAAGACACTCAAAATGCTCAACATTAATGCAGAAGTACAGGTTTTATACATTATACTTAAATTGGCATAAGCTTTAGATATGAGGCTGTGGTGAATATCTAACAAAGCACAAATAAACAATTGAAAATAAAACTTCTTCATTATTTATACATAGTTCTTCAAGACTATAAATATCCTGCAAATTCTACATTTCATTTCATTCTAAATGTTATTGTGAACAGTTGGACATACAATAAGTTACATTTATTGTACATATTATATTTTTCGTTTACTTTTACATAAGTAACTGAATAGCACCATTAATATGCTTAGTATTTAACCCAGCACTTTGAGAGTTGATAAAAGAATTCTTTTTTAAATTTTTTAAGCTTTCCTGTACCAGTCAATACTTAAATAAAGTATACAACAAATTATAATTTAATCACTGAGAATAATCATTAGATATGGTTTGCTTCTGTGGGGTAGTTGTTCTAGAATAAATGAAATTTTGTTGTTGCAAAAGAAATCCATCCAAATATTCACTAACTCCAACTTCCTAGATCACTGTAAATCAATTTTTATTCAGTCTAAAATTCAAACCGTTGTTAATCTTTATTTATTTGAACTTATTACATATATATTAAATAATCCACATTTGCTTAAACTTCCTGAACATAATTACGTACCAGAAACAAAAACTAATCCTAATTAATAATCACAGGATGAGTAATCTCAAAACAGTCATGTTGTAACGTCTCTTAAGGTGTATAACAAACAAATTAATTGCATATGCAAGTATAATTCAAAGATTTTAAAAAAGAAGTTTAATGAATGGCTTATACAAAATCCCTTTTGTAATGTTAATGAGTTTTTTTAATATTAATGTTGATTTGTAACAATTGAATGTCTGTATTTAAGTGTTGAGTACTGCTGAATCGCTTAGGTAGCCTAACCTATATGTACTTTTAAGCAATTATTGACTATAGTTGGAATTGTACACACGATGGTACAGATACATGTATATTATCAAAAGGCAAATAAAGATTTATTTATTAATGTTAGATACCAAATTATATACCATTTTTAAATAAATAGAGTGATTTTCTCACCTTGACCAGCAATGGCAGCGAAGTAAGTAGAGTCACGTAAATGAAGGTTGATGGAGGCACGGCCTTGGTTTCTCTGGAAAGGCTGCTGGGTCGGTGTGGATGCACTAACACAGCTGTTACTGCCCGTGGTCAGGGTCTGTGAGTTGTGGCAGGTCGTCGTCATAGCAACGGCACTGAGACGGGGTAAACTGTCCAGCACCAAACTCAGCCAAGGTAAGTACATCGATGCTATTCGAGCAAGCTGACCCTATGTTTAATAGCAAAAATGCATCCAGTTCAGATCACTGATCAAAAAATTATGTAAATTTAAAAAAGTTATTTACCCTGAAAAATATATCAGCAAAATTGTTATTTAATGTCCCCTATAACCCACATGCTTTTTTGTAAAAAATAATACAATTGTAATATTCCTTTTGAAGTTTTACAACTCTATCCACATGATAGGAAACAATTTGTTGAGTTACAGTATACAAACAACAACACAATAGAAAAAAATAGAATCAATATACGTCGAGGAGTCCAAAAGGATCAGTCTTGGACTCTGAGCTAGATATTCTACTAACAAACAATTTACCAATCTAGTTACAGGATTACTTTCATACAGTAATGTATGCCAACAGCTATCACACTGGCAAACAGATCAGATTAACCTCTCAACTGCTGGATTAATAGGACCTGCCTACCCTAGGATACTGATTTTTGTTCAACTACACTATAGCTTTACATTATTGTTTGACTGAAGGTTGTTGTTGATCATTATTTTTGTTCAACTACACTATAGCTTTACATTATTGTTTGACTGAAGGTTGTTGTTGATCATTATTTTTGTTCAACTACACTATAGCTTTACATTATTGTTTGACTGAAGGTTGTTGTTGATCATTATTTTTGTTCAACTACACTATAGCTTTACATTATTGTTTGACTGAAGGTTGTTGTTGATCATTATTTTTGTTCAACAAAGCTTTACATTATTGTTTGACTGAAGGTTGTTGTTGATCATTATTTTTGTTCAACTACACTATAGCTTTACATTATTGTTTGACTGAAGGTTGTTGTTGATCATTATTTTCACTAGTATTTTCTAAATCACTTTGTTCATTCTGATTATATATGGGATCATTATTCTAGTAACTCTTATCAGAAAATAAATGACTAAAATTATCGTTTTCACCGAATAAAAAGTGCTCAAAATCCACTACCAGATGCTGTTTTCATGACACTACCAAACTGAAACAACCAGCAGACAACAGCTGTAAAATTAAATTAAATCATTCTGTTGATACAATAAATTAGTAATTCACCAAATCACTAGCATATGTTATGAGCAATCTATTGCAAAGAAATAATAACGACTTTAGTAGCAGCACCATACTTTGCATTATTTGAAACACATATGGGGTATGGTAGATTGCAGCCTGGGGAGGTAAAAATAATTCAATTCTAGGGATAATCTTAATACAAAATAGAGTAAAAAGATGCCCTGCAGATATTGGCCCAAGAGAAAGCTTCCGAGATACCTTCAAAGAGCTAAAGACTAGGCGTGTGCGAGTAGCTTGAAATTAGAGTTTTTTAAAAAACTCAAAAAAATCCAGTCGAGTTTTGCCATATATTTGAGATAAAACGCTATAAGCAAGACAAAAGTCCCATTTGTTTAATAGATTATAAAGATAAGCATTTTATGTAGGCAACTATATTTAAAATATGATCATAATATTGTAATCGTAACTGGAGATGTTCTCGCAACGTATTCAGATTCGTAATTTTAAGCTTTCACCTGTTGACAATTTACCTACCATATTGATAGTTGTTTCATGTAAATGTGTATGTAATGTAAATAAATAAATAAATAAAATAATTCACGCACACCAGTCACAAACTCTTGATCGTACGGCCATGGCGATTACGGCAATAAGTATTCCCGTTATTTATAAAGAAGGCACGTCCAAATAACCTGTTCCAAATAGCCGTTACTAGTTATTCATACAAAACATGATAACTGACCACAAAGAATCAGTTATTGAATCGTTTAAAAATTTTGTTACATAACTTTTACCAACATTTAAAATTAACAGTTGCATTTATTTCAGCTCCATCCTTTAAAAGTTCATGACTAAAACTATTCTAAGACTGACAATTTCGGACAGATTTAATTAAATCGCTTTCAATCTGTAACAGAATCTATGCATGGAACGTAAACTATTGAAATTGAAAAGCTATAATAATTTGAGATTGAACAGTTTCGTTCCTGTACAGTTACTAATAAAATAATGAAATAACGATTAATGTAGCTACTATCAGTACATCGCAGACTCAATGAGTCCCAATATAAAATGTAATGCTAGCCGTGGATTCGATTTGTTATCCATTTTGTTTTGAGTTTTTTTTTTGCTAGAGATGGTAATTACAGTTAATTTTGCAACAAACTGATACATAATTCTATTATGTTCTAGTGATGTGTTATATTAATCTGTTATTTTTTTAACCTGTTACTATCGACGCGTTGACATTCCAGACAGTTATTCTGTTTCTGTTATGACCTGACGTTACTTAAAGGCTCGAAGCCTCGTTACGGCTGGTCTAGATAACGTTCCAAATTACCAAAGGTTATGAAGTTTAATTAATGTTACATTACGATAATGAGTTACGATCGTTGCGGCTTTGCTTGACATTACAGAGTTACCACTCAAAGTTCGTTCTATTATCGATAATTTAACTGTAACATGCAAGAGCCTTAAGTTTCCTTCGTAGTTAGTGATGGGATTACCTGTTCATTAAAGTGAACAGTGATAACCGTTCCTCCTCACTTATAAGACCTGTGATTTCAAACAGTGATTCCCCTCTTTTCGCTCCAACTGTGATTTGAACGTCAAATCACTTAGACCTAAGGCCTACTACACCAATCGAGACGCTTCGAGGTTATGTATTTGAGGTGATCCAAACTTTATTAATTATTAAGTGAACTAATTAAATAGTGTTAAGAGTGTATTGATTACTTCATTTCAGTGTATTCATTTTTGAAAATTAAGGCTCATATACTTGACTTTAAAAAAACTCAAACTCGAAATTATGTCTAAAAACTCGACTCGAATCCTAAAATTGCTACTCGCACACCCCTACTAAAAACCCTCACCCTAGTATCACTTTACTTTTAGGATCAACACAGTACAACTCAGGTACAGAGACATACACCAAGCACAATAGTCACTCTGCGCAAACTTCACACCAGCACCACACTCATCTGAGCGTATTTGGAAGGAAGCCTACTTTAACCTCCCAAAGAAAACCCATAACAGTTTTTGCTTCATTGAAAAGTAATGCTATGCTCCTGGTAATATTTGTTTATTGTTAAACAACATGCTTTCTGTACCTGAACTATTCCGTTGACGAATTTTACTACGTTCTATTTGTCTCTTGTGTACCAAAAAAAAAAAAAACTTTGTTTCAGTCAGTAGTCTGTTATCAGTCGTCCGTAATTCTCGCGTAGACCAATTAGTTAACGTAGGGTGTGTGGGTCATGATCTACTAAATATACTATATCTTACTAAATCTTTCTAACTCTTCTAATTATAATTCATCCGGACTATATTATTTCCTATTCAAATAATATAATCTAGCTACTAATTGATACTTTCGTTATAAATTATAGACAGTTAATTGTCAAAGATCACTTGAAGTAATCTGATCTGTGTTATAAGTAATTTGAATATACGAACTTTATTTTTCTGAAGCAAGCGTTTCATTGCCAGCCCACCATGTACACAACTACTACTCCTACTAGTAGATCTCAAGAAGGAACCACCCAAGACATTCAAGAGGAAACAAAATATATGGCTACAAGATGATCCTTACTGGATCAAAAATAATTTCCTGATTGTTTGTTGTTAAAATTTGTTATATGTATTGACTTGATTTAATATTTTAAAAGAATATGTCACTAAAGCTTATTGACTATTGTCTATGTCTGTAATTTAACAATATTTAAGATGTAAGTGGTATTTGAATATTTCAGTGGTCTCCCAAGGTAAAAGATACAACCTAGTGTATTTTGCGTTATTAGGAGTTGGTAGCACTGGTGACCTTGGACAACTGCCTATCTTCAGCTTAACATGTCCTTACTCATTCATTAGTGCAATTCGCACCTCATTCTTAAGTGTTTTATTTGTACTAAGTCAGTTTGTACTAACAAGTCAGGTAAACATTAACCCCAAGTGACTTACACAGTGTTAACATAAAATAAAATCGCTATACAAACAATTATTTTTAGGATAAGTGATAGAAAACTGAAATGCCTAGTTTGTTGATTTGCTCCCAAAAAGCACTTTAAACTTAACAGTCATTAATTATGAATACACAAAAATAATTATTAATTTTTAGAATAAAATTGCATAGTCATCTAGCAGGCTTAAATTTAAATTATAGACATAGCAATTCATCCATTACCGTCTCTAAATCCATGCGCCATTATAATTTGCATAGTTGTAGGTTAGGTGTAGGACTTAATAATCCTAACCTTGCCATTTGTACAATTTGTCAATAGTCATTTTTTATTTCATTTTCATCGTGTTCTGGAATGTCACCTAACATAACTTATTTTGTGTTTTTTTTTTTTTCAAATGTTTAACTTGTTTTAATATTTTAACCATGTGTTTGGTTATCACTGTATGTGCAGTGATGTATGTAATAACATAATTTCAGCAACAAAGATAAATGTTTCAGAAGTATTCTCATCCTTGAAGATGTGGATTAAAGACAGATTTTTATGGGCATTTTAACCTTTTATAGTATATAACAAAGTATTACCTTAGCAATTACTTTATTGTTGACATGAAAGAATCAAACCGTACACCTAATCAAGCAATCTTCAAAATAACATTGTTTTATTCATAATAATTTCCAAAGAAATGTTATTTTTTTGTAACAACATCTATAATCATTCCTTATTCTATACTAAAATTCTGTAATTTCATAAATCAAATCAAGTTCTTTATTGCCTTAAATTGCATATTTACATGGACACATATGGGCGCACATCATATGAAGTAAAAATTTGTCATTTAAAAATTACAAAATCTGTAACCTAAAACGAGTAGAAGACTTCCCTTGGTAACATGCTTTTACTACTACAATAACTTTCTTTAATATCACCTTTTAACAGAGCCTGTTGAGTGTCCACTATTTAAACACTGGTGCAGTAGAGTTATTGCGCATATTGAAGTTGTAGCGGGCTTGCTTTCTTCATATGAAATGAGTTTTAAGTATAAAAGTAGATGTTTCTAAAATATAAGATAATGGAAGAGTAATAATTCTGAATTTTTAAAAACTATTCTTTGAATGACTCAGTATATTTTATTATCGTATTTTATTCATCAAAAGCTTAATACAAGATAGTTTAATGATTAGTACTGTACTTTAATAAGTAACAGTATTTATTTCACATTAATTTATTTATTTTTATTTTTAAGATGCTGATTGTCAAGATTTGGGCAAATATGGATTTCAAATGAATGTAATAAATGTAGATGGGTGATGTAGTCATTGCCACAAATAGAATAGAATAGAATTTTATTACATAGACAATTTTAACATTGAATTGTATCGCAATCGTCAAAGGAAAAAAATTTTTATGTTCATTCATTCTAAAAATTCAACATTCATACATACAATTATTTCATGCAATCATACATTCATTCTAGAAGGCAAGCCTATCCAGCACCGGTTTCTTGCTAATTATTGGTCTCCCAGTTTTGTGCCAAGAACTCGCCTACACTATACAATGTCTGACTTAACAAAAGTTGTTTAAGGCGAGTTTTTAACGCCTTTGGCGTCCTGGCAAATTTAATTTTACAGGGCAAACAGTTTAGAAAATGAACACCAGCCTGTGAAGGGAGGTGCTCATAGACCACCGTCCTATGTTGCCAAGTGCGATAGTTGTCCCTGCGTCTAGTTTCATAACTGTGTATGTCAGTCCCTCTTGTGAGTACACATTTTGACATACAGTACATGATTGTTTCTAGGATGTAAATGCTGGGCAGTGTCAACAATTTTAGGGTTTGGAAAGCAGTTCTGCACGACTCTCTGTTTTCAAATTTGAAATTATTCTAACCGCTTTTTTCTGCAGTCTGAATAGGCGGGAGAACTCGACATTTGCACATCCACCCCAAAGCAACACTCCATAGGATAGGTGAGGGTAGATGAGGCCATAATATGCCGTCATCAGTACCTGAATTGGACAGCTTTTTGATAACGTCCTCAGAACATAAATGCCTGAGGACAGTTTGGAACACAGACTGTCGATATGATTGTTCCAAGTTAGGCCTTTGTCGATGTGTATTCCGAGGAATTTTGTTGATTGTACTTCTTCCACCTCTGTTTCATCCAACATAATAGCTGGAGTAAATTCGAGGTTAGATGGTCGAAGACAAAAGCTAATGAAGTGTGATTTTTTAGGGTTTGTTTTTAGATTGATGTTAGAGAAATGTTGTATTTAGCTCCATAAATGTTTCAATTTCTAAATGTAATTTTGATTTTTGGCTAAAACAGAGAGTTGTGTCATCAGCATACTGCACAAGTCATCCTTGCTGAAGAGATGACGCTGTATCATTTACATATATCAGAAATAGTAAGGGGCTAAGTATAGATCCCTGGGGGACACCAAAGCTCAATTGATTGATTTTTGAAAATTTGTTTGAAATTTGGACAGTCTGATTTCTAAAGTCTAAATACGACTCCATCCACGAATGTGGCACTCCTCGTACACCATAGAATTCTAACCTGTGGAGCAACATACTGTGATCAACGCAGTCGAACACCTTAGAAAGATCGAGAAAAACGCTTACAGTGGCTTTGCTCTTTTCCAAGCTCTCCACAACCATATCAACTAGACGTACTACCGCATCTATCGTTGATTTCACCTTCCTGAAACCAAACTGGTCGTTCGAGAGAGAAGGTTGTGTTTTTCCAGAAATTTTAGCATTCGGGTTAGAAAGGCTTTTTCAAATACTTTACTCAAGATGGGAAGAATTGAGATTGGTCTGAAATTACTGATGGAGTTGGGGTCGCCTTTTTTGTAAATCGGTATTACTTTTGTTATTTTGAGGGAAGAAGGAAATATGCCTGTCTGAAATGATAAATTTATCAGGTGAGTTAAGGGGCTCAACAGATGCTCAGAGCACCGCTTTATGAGCCAAGTTGACATGTAATTTATGTCATTCGATTTTTTTTGGAGGGGGGCTGATTTATTATTTGTGCTAGTTCCTCTTCCACAACCGGAGCCAATGCCATTGAGGAGATTGGACTTTGACCACGAATGGGATGTTGTTTATCTCGGTGTGAATGGAACCCAGATTGTGCAACAGAACTGAAAAAATTGTTGAACGCATCAGCTACTTTCGTAGTGTCTTTAATTTGTTCTCCTTCTATTTTTAGTTTAATGGAACCAGCCTTTTGTTGATTTTTGTGACAATTTATGATTTTCCAGGCTGTTTTTGAAAAATTTTGGGTTTCTAGAAGTTGTTTAGAAATGTCACACGCTTTAGCTGCTTTAATGACATTTCTGTAGATTTTTTTATAATTTTAAAAAAACTGTTTGACTATTACAAACTCATCATCATCATCAGTTTAGCAGCTCCAGTCTCCCCTGTGAGCTGACAAGCCTCTTCCATCTTCTCCTGTCCATGTATATTTTGTCATCCTCAATTTGTTGTAACTGCTGTCCTTTAAATATTATGTCTTCCTTTATGATGTCCATCCATTTCTCAACTCTCCTCTTGCATCAAAATCTCTTTCCAACCACACTTTTGCCACTCTTCCTTCCTCCATTCTTTTAACATGCCCAAAGCATCCTAGCCTTGACATTCTGTCTTTTCTCCTTCTGTCCTATTACACCCAAACTGGTCTCTTATGTCTGTATTTCTGATTCTATCTCGTCTAGTCTTCTGTAAAGATGTCCTCAAAAATTTCATTTCAGATGTCTGGATTCTACTACAGTCTTTTTTATTCAGAGTGCAAGTTTCTAGGCTGTAAGTTAAAATAGGCATAACGTATGTATTGAACATTGTTGATTTGGCTATTCTTGGTGCTTTACAATCCCATAAAAAACTTCTGACTTGGTGGGAAAATGTGGCTGCTTTATTTATTCTGTTGGTGACTTCAAATGCACCTGTACCATTAGTGGTTATAGTGCTTCCAAGTTAGTTAAAATGCTCTACATTTTTGAGGTTGTGATTTCCTAGTTTTAAGGTTTCTGGATTTAAGTTATTTCCAACTGTCATTACTAAGGTTTTTTTTTTTTTTTGCTGACTTTAAGTTTGAACTCTTTTAAACTTGCTGTTCCATAAATTGAGTTTTTCCTGGACATCCTGCTCTGTGTAACCCCAAATCACCATATAATCCACAAACACTAGGCCATTAAACTCTGATGTCAGTTCTCTTTTTATTTGTTTCATTATTTTGTCTATAACTAAAATGAATAGAAATGGAGAAAGTGCACTCCCCTGTTGTACTTTTCTTTTAGTTTCAAACCAGGATGAAGTGTTTATTCCAATCTGGACACAGCTTTGGAATTCTTCATACAACATTTTTACTTTCTGTATAAGGCTTACAGTTAAACCATTAATAAGCCAATCCTCCGTGGTGTGTCATGTTGCTCAGACTGCACCCTCATGGGGGAGCTCTTGCATTATGTGTACTCTATGTCCAGTATATCATTATAAAAATAAATAAATAAGAGAGTCTTTGTGGAACTTCCATTTATATGAAATTAAGCAACAACTGTCCTGTGTGTCTGAGGTCTTCCTGTATAGGACACAGATTGAAAATGAACAATTTCCGTCACTGATGATTTTCACTGTCTAACTTTTTTCTGTTTTAGGCACTCCCATATATCCGTACACCTTTTCAATATCCATAAATACCAAATTTAGGGTTTAATATTTTTCAATTAGTCTTTAAAGGGTAAAAATCAGGTCTGTTGTTGAGCGGAGTTTCCTTCTCTTTGACTTTGGAGCTGGTTTTCCCACAAAGTTGCTCAGCATTGTTGACCAGAGCTTTCTTAAATTTTTTCCACTCTTCTTTTCCACTTTTCACTGCATATTTTGGTAACTCTTGTTGGATAAGATTTTGGTATTTACACCTAACTAGAGGATTTCTCAGCTTCCATACTTTAATCTTTGGTTTCTTCTTCCTAACTATCGTTGGTGGCTTGGTTTTGTTTAAGTCTGCTACGAGCAATTTGTGGTCACTACTGAGATCTTAACTGGGTATTACTTTGACATCTTTTACAATTCTACCTACTTTAGTATCAGTGATGACATAATCTATGACTGTTTTAGTTTGACCATTCCAACTGTACCTTTTTATCTTGTGGGTATCCTTCTTTTCAAACCAACTATTTTGTACTTTGAGGTTGTTTCTCACACACAGATCAAGAAGGCGTTCTCCTTCAACATTTCGTTTCCATATCCATATGGTCCTAAAACATGATCGCAACCACTTCTTTCTGTATCCAACTGCATGTTTAAGTCTCCCACTATTATTATGTTTTCACATCTGATACAGTCTTCTAATTTTAATTTAAAATCTTCTTTGGTATTTTCTTCACAGCCTGTTTGTGGTGATTACACAAGTATCACAGTCATTTTCTCTTTATCTGTACTTACATCTACTCTTATAATTCTATCATTTATTTAGACTACTTCTGAAATTGCATCTTGTTCTTTGCTCAATACAAAATCAACTCATTGTCACAAACTAAGGCCAACTATTCTTTAAAAATGTTCATTGTAATTAATAGCCCAATGACAAATGAACAGTCAGTGGTTATCAGCTGATTCCTTTCAAAATATGTTATGACTCTTATCAAACCTTTAACTTATGAAGCTGGGCTGACTACATCAAACTACACTACTGACCAATTATAATGTTATATAGGCCTATGATGTAAGTAAACATTGTTCTTAACCCTTCAGGGTGGGAACTATTTTTATGAGTAATAATTTTAATTTTATAGTTTTTTGCATGCTTTTTTACACATCCAGTTATTTTATTGTCCTTTTATATATAAGTTAATTATATATCCTTTGATGTCCTGTACGCTTATGTAGTCTAACTAAATTTAAAAAGCAGCAAGATGTAAAAAGAAATAAAAAAGTGTGTAAAAGAAGTGTTGTTATGTGCAACTACAATAGAAGGACTCATCCAGTAAACTTCTACTCCTGTGCCAGGCATTGTTTATTTAAGGTGGGCACTACACCACTATACCACAGACCGGAGCCACTGTTTATCTGCACGAAAAAAAGTACCAGCTGCAACTGTATTTGAACTGACAGTCCTTGGCATTGTGCCTGGCCACTGTATAACATCTTAAACCGCTCGTCCAATTCAATATTTTTTTTTGCATTAATAGGCCATGACCTAATATCACGTCAAACTGCTCTGAAGGGTTGCTACAAGCATTTTATCACATTTAGTGGTTTAACCTGTTAACGAGTGAAGCAAAATGATCCCAAACGAGTACGGACGTCTTTGGACGTCTGTGCCCAAATGAGTATGGTCGTCTTTAGACGTCCCTAATATTTATTTTAAATTTCAGCTATAATTAAAGGTCGATGTAAGTGTATGATCTTCCATATGATACCCGCATCCTATTGGCCACCAATGGGACTACAGCTGTTCTTTAGTCAGCTGATAGATGACGCTTCAATGCCAGCTGTAGTGTTTCCCTTGCATTTTCGTTGCGCGCCAAATCTGTTTCTCCTCGTGTCTAACCTTATTGCGTTCTGCTATATTTACGTTTCGTTCATCTATAGTAGGCCTAATTACATTTGGTATTTTGCCAGTGTGATATTTTGTTTATTTGTATATAGTTATCTTGTAAGTGTTACAAAGTATTCATTTTGTTTTATTAGCCTCCAGAACTGTTATATTATAGAAATAATACTGGTTAAATTACCTTTTTTTCTGTCAACAGTTCTTCAAACATAATCTGCTATGTACATTTCGAAGCATAGAGCTTCACATTACGAAGCATAGAAAACATCTTGAATTAAGTAATACAATTCATCCTTCTCAAGTGGAACAAACTTTTACAATTATAAACAATCTAGTAAATAAAAACTTATCAAAGAAGGCCAAAATTCAAAACGCTAAAATATCTAAACTGCTGAAAAATCAACAAAAACCTCCAGGCCTAAATAAAAGTCAATGCAACCACTTGTTTTACCCAAGAATAATAAACAAGTCAAACATTACATTTACTGAACCAGAAATAGAAATTCTAAACAAAGGTTTGAAACACAACTTTCCACAGAATACATGGAAAAAACAAATCTCTAACGAAATATTACAATCCGAAACTGCAATAAACATATTAAAAGATGACCAAACAAAAACTTATGTAAGACATGTAATTGATAACAAAATCAATTCATTAAAAAAAACTAATAAGTTAAAAAATATCAATACTATTAAGAATGATAGAACCACATTATTAAATATAAAGGAAAAACTAATTGACAATAATTGTATTGTTACAAAAGCCGATAAAGGACAATCAATTGTTATCATGAACATAGATGATTATAATACCAAAGTAGAGGAATTTATTAGTAAAAATAATATAGAACTTATTAAGAACGACCCTACAAATAAATTTAATAAAGATTTACTTACTAATCTAAATAAAATAAACCATTTATTTAAGAAAAATGAAATTAAACATCTGAAAATGATAGACCCAAATGCACCAACGATGAAAGGATTGCCTAAAACACATAAAGAAGGCACACCCATACGACCTTTAGTCAATTTTACGTCAGCACCTTCCTATAAAGTTGCAAAACGACTTGACAGATTATTAAGAGAGCACATCCACATGGAAAATAATTACAGTATTAAAAATAGCCTAGAAATAGTTAACACATTAGAAAACTCAAATTTCAATAAACAATATACAATGGCATCATTTGATATTGTAAATTTATTCACAAATGTAACAGTAGATATTACTATCAATTTGGTAAAACATAATTTGTCTACATATTCAAAACTGAGCAATGATTTTATAGATGAGTTAATAAACTTACTAGAAATTACCCTGAAACAAAACTATTTTCAGTTTAATAATAAATACTACATCCAAAAACAAGGTCTAACAATGGGATCACCATTATCCAGCATTTTATCAGAAATATATTTGAACCACATTGAAAATAATTATATTTTCTCATCAACCAACAACTGCAAAAAGAATATCTTATTTTATAAACGATATGTCGATGACACTATAGTTTTTTATAAAGGAAACACAAGACAATTAGAACTATTTAAAAAATATCTAAATAGTATTTCACCTGATCTACAATTCACATTGGAAACAGAAAAGGATAATAGCTTAACTTATCTAGACCTAAAACTCAAAAAAGAAAATAACAACATTAAATTTACTGTATACCGCAAACCTACCACTACTGACCATACCATCCATGCAACCTCTTACCACCCAATGATTCATAAAATGGCAGCCTATAATAGTATGGTCCACAGACTTCTATCCATACCTATGGATAAAGAAGATTACGAAACCGAACTAGCCACCATCAAATACATTGCCATAGCCAATGGATACAATAGTGAGATAATAGATAAAATAGTTAATAAAAAGAAGAACAGAAATTCACACACAAAGATTCCTAATACAGATAAAAAATTTGTATCATACGAATATGGCCATTATCTACACCATACATTATCAAAAGAATTAAAGAAACAAAATATCAATGTGTCATATAAGACCTCTAATAAACTTAATAAACATCTAAACATCCAAAAACACAACATGAACAAAAATACAGGTATTTATAAGATAAACTGTTCTGATTGTCCAAAGTTTTACATTGGCCAAACAGGTCGTTTTTTTAAAAAAACGTTTCTCCGAACATCTTCCAAAACAATCAACAAGTCAGAAATCAAAAGTTGCTGAACATTTAATTTCCAATAGACATAATATTGACAGTTTAGAAAACAATTTAGAAATTTTATATAAATGCAACAAATCATATTTTATGAATACAATAGAAGAACTCCATATTTACAATGCTTTCAAATCTGATCCAAGTAATATTTTGAATGACAAATTAAAATACAAGTCCAACGTACTGTTCAACCGAATAAACAACTTGCAGTCACAAAGGAAGAAAATCAATATAATTAAAGTCCAACGTCAACAGGTGGGAGTAGGTTAACATGTTTGAGTTCGTTACCTGCTCATTGGTCATCAGTTGGTGTCTATCGCCGGCCGGCAAATGTGCTATGTTAATATGTTTAAATGTTTATATTTTAAATGTTTTTAATGTTTAGTGTAATGTAAATAGTGACGTTTTTGGAAAGCCTGATGATGAAGCTCTATGCTTCGAAATGTACATAGCAGATTATGTTTGAAGAACTGTTGACAGAAAAAAGGTAATTTAACCAGTATTGTTACAAAGTAGTTGTATTTAGTTATTTTCAGCGTTGTACAGTAAAATATATATTTTCTTTTCCGTGTTGTATTGTAAATATGTTAAAAAGTTTGTCAGTGTTGTACAGTAATTAGTTAATTTTATTCATCAGTGACTTATTTATTACAATGGACTCTAACAAGCGATATTTAGATCGAAGTGATGATATTCGTGAAGCAATATTTAGTGACAGAGAGGACGATTCACTGCTAGACAACTATGGTGAAGTAATTGGATCTGATGTGGATAGCTTGGGCTCAGAGTATGAATCAAGTGATGAGAGAGAGGATAATACATTTGACGAAAGTCTGCCTTCACACGATCATTCAAATGGTGAGTCATCTGTTGTAAATAATGTAGAAATGGAAGAAAATAATACTCAACCTCTAATAATTGATGATGATGTTGCTGAACAAATGTCAAATAATATTGATCTTTGTCCTGTTTGTAAATGGCACCACGATGACGATTTTCATCCTAAGATAAATAACTTTGATTCATCCAAATCTAAAGTACTTATATTTGAGGAACTAAAAGAAACTGATTGGAAAGAAATAGATTTTTTCCATGAAATTTTTGATTTTGATTTTATTTCACATACAGCTGAAGAGACTAATAAATATTATAGAGTGTTGTAAAGGCGTTTTGTCTGAATACTCTAAATTAACCAAATGGGTACCAACAAATGCTGATGAACTGTATTGTTTTCTAGCTACGTCCTTGCTTATGTCTCACTGCAAAAAAAATGCAGTAAAACAATATTGGTCAACAGATCCTCTAATTGAAACACCAATTTTTTCAAAATTATTTTCTCAAGATAGATACCTGTTATTACGACGCTTATTACATTTTGATGATAACAGCAAATCCACAAGTAAAGATAAATTATATAAAATTAGGACAGTTATTGAGACATTGAGGAAAAAATTTAGTTCTGTGTTATATCCTGGTAGAAATTTAGTAATTGACGAAAGTCTAATGTTGTGGAAGAGGAGACTTTCCTTCCGTCAATATTTGCCAAATAAAAGAAAACGTTTTGGCATAAAATTATTCGTTCTGTGTGATTGTGAAACTGGGACATTTCTTGATTTCATTGTCTACACAGGAAAAGGAACTGATACTAAACATGGGAATGTTGAAGGAGAGCTGTCTTCTAAAGTCATAAAAACTTTGATGATGCCTTACTTGAATAGTAATCATATAATATTCATGGATAATTGGTATAGCAGTCCAACTTTATTTGAGTGGCTTATTCAAAATGGAACAGGGGCTTGTGGAACAGTAAATCCAATCAGGAAAAATCTTCCATGTTTACCGAAAAAGATGAAAAAGGGGGAAGTTGTCGTACGTCACACAGAAAACATACTAACAGTAAAGTGGTGTGACAAGCGCCCAGTAACGGTTTTATCTACCGTTGATCGACATGAAATGGTGTCTGTTGATACCAGATCAAAAAACAATGTACTAAAACCTAAATGTATTGTGAACTATAACGCAAATATGGGAGCAATAGATAAGAGTGATATGATGATATCATATAACGACTCTACCAGAAAAACCATCAAGTGGTATACAAAATTATTTTTACACTTGTTGGACATTGCTGTACTAAATTCGTACTTCTTGTATAAACAAATGATGAAACTAAAATCACCAAATACTAAAATACATTTGATGGACTTCAGATTGAATCTAATACGACAGTTATTAGAAACACATATGTTACCCAGAGAGGAGGCAGCTGTTGCACGCCCGGTGAGTGGTGACAAACAGGCGCTCCGTCTGTCTGGCCGCCATTTCATGCGACCACTCCCAATGAGAGAGGGTGGAGCCAAAAGAAAACAACGGAAATGTTTTGTATGCACTCATACTACACGGAGGGCTTTACAGCGCAAAGACACGGCCTATGAGTGCTCCCAATGTGAAGTTGCACTTTGCATTTACCCATGTTTCAAACAATTTCACACAATGGAAAAATTTTAATTTTGCTAATTATAATCACAGTTTCCACCATTTTGATTTGTAAATATTACCATATTGTATCTTAAATTACTATTTTTAATAAAGTATAACAGTTTATTAATAATTTTAGAATTTTTTTTTCGTAATCCCTGGGGTCACTCTAATGGTAAATGCTGCACTCACTAACAGTATGGAAATATGGACGTCTTAAGACGTCCGCACTCCTCAACAGGTTAACTACGATAAATATTATGTCAATAATATTAGTGCATAGTTAAAGTCTTTAATATGTACTGTAATGTATAGTACAACAAAATGTAACAATTATAACATCATTACAAACAACTGTAACTCTAAAGGTATTTCTCAACTACTAATAACTAAAGCTTCCGGTAACAACCGCGTCAAGTTGTTATCTACAATATTTACATCAAAGCATGGGCGAAACATTTGGTGATGTAAATATTGTAGATAACACTTTAACACGATTGTTCCCGGAAGCTTTAGTTATTAGCAATGACTCAAGCCGCTTAAGCCTATGAAATATTTCTCAACCGTTTTAACCATTTTACCTTGGCTTGGTATCGATCATCAAGCTCGTGTTTGGCCAAGAGGTCACGCAGACATGTTAGGGCACCACGTCGCTCTTGCGAGGTACCTCCAATGAGGGACGCACGCACCTCCTGTAACAGCAAGCCCACGAGGAAGTGTTGCTTGCAGAACTGTTCTGTCAGACTGAGCTCGTCTGAAACAACACAGTGAACTGTGCACCCAGACACAACACAAACTGTTAGTACACCACACAAAACACCACAGGACAGAACAAAACAAAACAACCCAACAATCAAAATATTACATTAGTTAAAGAATAGGAACTTAAAAGTTTAAATAAAAAGAAATGTTTGAATAAGTTTTTCACAATAGAACAAGTTCCTAAATTATTTAAGTTTTGTTTGGGACAAGAAAGCAATTAAAAAAACTTTTGAGAGTGACAGAGAAAAAAAAAGTAAAATAAAAATAACGTAAAGTAAAACACTCAAGGCGATATTTCAAGGTCTAAGGATATCCAATGGTTGTCTTCTATTAACCCTCTGCCACCATAGGCTTAAGTTTTGCCACCAAATATCTGCATCAGAGTTTTATATTTTATTTGTGTTTTACCCTTTTTGTATTTGTGTTACTCTCAATGGATTTTTTAATTGCTTTCCTGTCTCAAACAAAATCTAAATAAAATTTTACAATGTTCTGGTAGTAAAGAATTTAAATTTATCTTTAGACACTGCTGTTTGATTTGTGCTGTGGCCTAGAGAGAATAATCTCAACTAAGCTCTACTGAAGATTTTTTCTGCCTATACTCAGCTACTAATAACACACTGATTGTTTCGGACCGTAAATCAATTATTTTAAGCAATCCCATTACAGACTTTCTATCGATTGTCTAGTAGCGTTTTATTCGTTGCTGTATTTTGACTGTGAAACAACTATATTCTTAGTTTTTATACTTATTTTAAAGTGTTTTATTATGGTAGTAATTCGTTTTGTTTGTATATGTGTGAAAAGGACAGTGTAAATAGAATAGTTTAGATAAGACAACATATTTTCACAATGGAAATAGACCGGACAATATATTGCGGAGTGAAGATAATAGAATAGGAGCAATTTAAAAAATAAGTGATGTGGATGAGTTATCTGGGGTAAATGATGAAAATGTTTTTGATTATAATCATGAGGTATTTCAAGAAGAAGAAAAAAGTAATGAGGTATTTATTTATGATACAGTCAATGATGCCACAAACAATACTACTGCTGATGATGACCAGAGAACTAGTCCCCATGATAAACATTCTATAAATATAAGGCCTACTTATACATGGCAATTGCGTAAATACCGACACAAGAATGATTTTGATCCAAGTAAATTTGAATTTGATAGTACAGTGTTTGGTATTATTTTGGAATCTTGTTATAGTAGTAAAACAAGAAAAAAAAGACATATTCCATGAGTTATTTCGTTAAGACTTTGTATCACATATTTCAGTTGCAACAAACAAGTAAAGTTGAATAGGTGAGGAACTTAAAACTAAAACGTTAGGTTGATACAAACCCAGATAAGGTGCACTGCTTTTTAGACATATATGCTATTAGGAGAAATAAGTTTCTAAATAATAGAGAACATCTCAATAGTAGCCTGCATATTTACATTATTTTTTGTGTTAACAAAGAATGTAAATTATTAAAATTTTTCAATTATTACAATGGTAACCGAATTACCAGTTTTACTAAACCAAAACAGTACAGTGACAATACACATGTATAAGATCAAGTAGCTATATCCAAAGCAAAAACGAGAATATAAATAACTCGCAGGAATGGGAAACAGCTGATAGGGAGCGGGAGGGGTTAAGATAGACATTACATCTTCTGTGTCAGCGAACAGATGTTACATATATAGATGGACATATGTTTTATCTAACAATTTGACCTCATCAATATTTCTTTAAATGAGTTGACTCACAGTGTTGACTGTTTTAGTGGTATTGAAAAATGGAAGTTGACTCTTTCTAAAGTTGTACTGGCCATCACTACTATATAATGACCATAGACAAGCAAGAACATACAGTTTGAATTCCTAAAAACCTGCCTCTGCCCATATCCTTCTCCATAAACAGAATTTTGTCAATGTTACACCAAAAAGTGGTCAAATCCCTTCCACTCAGTTTCAGTAGTTCTCAAATCAAAAGAATGGAACTAGCACTTTGCCAACAAATAAAACCTGTAACCCTTTCAATATAAACATCAGATAACTTTTATCCCTTCTTTCATTAATCAGCAAAAGTTCATATATATATAGCCTTTGGTAAAACTTTACTCAATATCTCATTTCCCCACGACAACAATTAGTACTCAGTCAGTCTTTCTCTTAAGCCCCTTTCAGTAGATGCCAAAAATTTTAGTTTCATATTTATTATGGCTCGCATTTACACTCAGTAGACTTGTCTTTTCTCTCTTTGATAAAACTCTACCTCTCCTGTTGTTTTGATCATGGTTTGGTATCCATTAACAGACATCATATAGCTTCATAGATTTGTTTTAAACATACTCAATTAATCACAACTAGTATTAACAATCTAGAAACAAAAGTACCTGTTCGGATGAGAATGGGCAAATTGAATGAAACAAAATGCTCATGTGAGGTTATAATTTGAAGAAAGTTTATTTTTAGATCTTGTAAAGCCCGACTCTCTGTTGAAGCGAAGCTGGCCATGTGAGCATTTATCATGCGGAAAACAAATCCTCTATCCAGAAAAGTTAGGCATTTCTGAAATACAACAATTATTACTATTTTGAAAGAACATAAAACACATTTTTTGCATATTATTTGAGAAGTTATTACCTTTAACTGTAATAAGGTGCTATATTAAGGTGTCTATAAATAAGATTTATGTTTGAAATACATTTTAACTATTTAAAGTTTTTGAATGGAATGTTTTTATAACTATCAAAAATATAATGCCTAAAAACAGACAGTATGGAAAATTGAAGGGCATGCACAAAATTAGGAAGGTAAATTCGTAATTAATAAATGGTGTACCAATTTAAGGGTTGAGAATGGAAGTTTTATAAAAGAGTAAAGGCAAAAAAATAATAATTACAAAATATAATTGGGTTGGAATAAAAAACATTAATATTGAAGTAATATTGTGGGATTCACTATTTTAAAGATTTTATTATTTTTAAGAACTGGTACAACAGTGACTAATGTTATACTTTCAAGAAAAATTACTTAGGTTTCATTTTTACTAAATTAACAACATGAACTAAAATAACATTATTTTATTCATAACGAATTCTAATAAATAATAATATCCAAGCCAACGACTTTTTTGCTTTTTTAACCATTTACAAATTATTTCAAATCTCTCCTTCAGAAGTTAGAACTGATTGTACAATCCAGAAAGATTGTACATTGGAGTGAATTGGTGGCACAATGTTGACAAGTTCTAAATGTTCACTCTTTGATACAAGATAGCTACTACATCTTCTGCGACATATAGATGGACATCTGTTTCATCTAACAATTTAACCTAATTGGTATTTCTGTTTGATGCCTGGCCGGTTATTTTTAAATTTTCACTGCTGCAAGTCACCCTCACAGCTAAAAACAAAGTTAAATATTGTGTTTTATTTCTAGGAATTTTCTGTCGTAATTCTTTACAAAATAGTTTTTAAAGGAATTCATCAATTAAGATAGATTAACTTATATTTTAAAGTGTTCTTACCTTAGCAATCTGTATCCAAAATAATGGAACATAGTTTAAGGTCTGTAGGCTCTTTATCAGACCCCTAGGAAGACTAACTTTTGAGTAACGCAAACTAAATACATCCGATGGATTACGTCCAAAGATAGTAAAAACTATTATTACTTGAGAAATATAGTAGGATTTTCCCCCATTAACACAGACTGCAACTAGTATTCCTGTCTTCTATGGATGTTGGTCTCCACTGAATTAACATTTCAGAGGTTAGGTGTCTGTACACAAAATAACATAACGCATTACAAATGTTATTATTAAAATTAGACATTTTAGCTCCAGTAAATAAAACACATAAGTAAATAGAAAAAAATTGTATTATCATAACATTATGAATGTTTTTTTTAGTTTATTTATTTTTACGTTGTTCCGACGTATTCCATTGGATGGATTTAGTGTTTGTTACTCATAAATTGGTATTCCTACGGAACTGATGATGGGTTTACGGGCCTGAAATCGATATTCCAATAACTTTATACAGATTACCAAGATTAGAACTCATTAAAATATATACTAACAAGCAATTCAGGTTACAAAATGAATGAATAAACGTAATCTCAGTCTACAGCTTTCAGTGGCATAGTCTGTCTTATACTGTGGCTCTTCAGAAATAATGTCTAAAGAAATGACAAAATAATATATATGATAAAAATGAAATATCATGAGTGAAGGGTTCACGGGGATGGAAATATACCTAAATAGTATTGAATATTAATATTAACTGCATATACCAAACATTATGATTAACTACAAATTACACTTACCTTTAGAAAGTGTGCAATATTGGAATTGAGTTGATGAGTTTCATGAGGCATTTCTCGCTGTTTGGCTGCCAAATATGGAGTAAGCACACTCAGTAGAGCTTCAACTTTCTTGAGGAAATCTGCAGAAAACCTTTCATTTCTATGCATCTAAAAAATTACAAAATTTTTAATTAATCACTAACTATATTTATGTTAGCTGAAAACAAAATGATTCATTTTAACAGTGACTCATATATTAATGCAACAAACTCTCATGAACCCAAATAGATGTACTTTCAGACTTTATTGAATAAAAATATGTGGTTCTCAGTACCATAAAAAATGTTTAACTAAATACTTTCAGCAATTAAATGAAATATCAAACTAATATTTTTCTCTTGAATTCAAAAATATCCTTTAGAGGTTTTGAAAAGGTCAAAAATATACTCCAATTAATCCATAAATAAGAAATTATGAATTAAAAAATTAAATTTTTCAAGATACTGGAATGGGGCAGTGAACTAAAAATGTATTTGTTCTGAATCCATATTTAAGGAAAAAGTAAGATAAGAGACTCTAGTCAATAGTCAAAACTCTTTATTTACATGATCTTGGAGAACAGTAATGGCATCAAAAGTTAAAATTTTTTGGTTTTAGTAAAATTAAAAACAATAAAGGTCAGGAATCATAAAATTCATTATCTGTGTAGAAGGTTCTCTCCTGCAGCCATTCCGTCAGTGCTTTCTTGAAGTATTTTGTTTCTTGTTGCTTCAAGTTGTCTGGCAGGTTATTGAAGTACAGGGCTCCTTTGTATGATGGCTTTTTTTCATAGAGGCTTAGATTATGGTATGGTAGATTGAAATTTGTGGCATTTCTTGTGTTGAGTTGGTGTATGTTACTATGTCTAAGCTGTCCTGAGTTGACTGCTTGAAGGATCACATCTTGGATGTACAGGGCTACAACAGTAAGGATCTTGAAATGCTTAAAGGTGTCTCTGCAGCTTTCTTGGATTCACAGTCCAGCCAGGCATCTGATAGCTCTCTTCTCATTTTTGAGAACTTGCTCAAGATAGGTAGTGGTAGTACCTCCCCAAATTGCCAAGCCATATCTTAGATGGAACTCGAAAAGGGCAAAGTAGGCAGTCTTAGCTATTTCTATGGCACTTATGTGCTCGACTCTGTGTATGACATAAATGCCTGAACATAGTTTTTTACAAAGTTGATCGATAAGATACCAAGATGTTTATCTTATCGATCAAGATCGATCTTATGATACCAAGATGTTTAGTGTAAGAGTTTACTTCTAGGCCAGGAAGCGCAAAGTCCAAATTTCTGTGTTTAGTAGTAAAATTCATTTGTACAGTTTTTTTTTTTTTTCATTTAAAACTAGATCATTTGAGTAGCAGTATTGTTTGGTGATGTTCAGTGTGGTCTCTGTGTTTCTATTGAGGTGGTCTATTGATTTATTTGCCAGTGTGAGGACTGTGTCATCTGCATACATAACTGTGTGGCAAGCATTTTGTAACCATTCAGGCAGGTCACTGGTGAGCAACAAGAAAAGTACTGGGTCCCAATACCCTAAAACCCAAAATGGCAATACATTTTTGGGGAAATTCTGGTGTTTTAAATCATGTTCAAAAAATCATCTTTTTGCTGAACAGATACATTAAAAAAATGAAAATTTATAATACAAAAATAAAATCCATAATACACAGTGCTTGTGCCTTTTGTATTAAGGATCCTGTTTTCTTTATTGTTGTCATAATGTCATGTACATGTAAAATTGTTTTGTAATTTTTTCATCTAGAAAAATGCTTTTTCTCCTCAAGTTTAAAAATTGAGAAACAGTGCTCCTGCATACAACTTTACTAGATCTCATTAATTTCCAACCATATCAGGTATGGTTTATTCAATGGGCCTCTCCATCTTCACCCTCATTAGTAACTGTTTTTGTGTTTTATTTTTATTTTTTGTTTTTTAGGAGAGGGCAATTTCCTTTCTAACCATTTCTTGTAGACTATTGATCTATGTGGGGAACTTATTCAAATACAGTACTATGTGAACATTACTGATAGTTACTTCTAGTCCAGGTAAGATCTGAACTTGCGCTATATGTTTAATCCAGACTTAAAGTCCTGACACCTTAGACCGTTCAGCCAAATATTTATTTGAAACTGTAAAAAAAAATGTTGATGGCTAACTAGGAATCAAAGTCAAAGAATCTTTATTCACGTTGTACATAATACAGGATTATTATGTAATTAGATTAAGTGTCAACATTGAAAAAAATTACTATTGAAAAAATTCATCTTGAGAATAACAACTTTTCCCTAAAAGATAGTGTTTTAGTTGTTTCCTGAAACACAATTTATTTACATCGTTCTTTAAATTGGATGCTGAATGGGAAATGATTAAAAAATTTAAACCCCATCCAATATTATATGTGGATTTTTTGTTAAAAATCTAAGGTTGTGTTGGTACAAATTTATTTCATTTCTATACCTGGTATTGTGCAAAAGGAAGGTGCTTCAAAAGCTGAGTTTCTGAAGTTTATTTTTAACACATAGAATAAACACATAGAATACATTCAAAACTATGTTGATCATAAACAGTTAAAATACCAAGCTGGGAAAAATATTCTGTAGCTGATGTTTTTGGATAAATTTATTGCTTCCTTTTGAAACCTCAGTATGATGTCAAGGGTTTTCTTGGTTGTCCCCCATAAATTGCAAAACCATACATTATGTATGTGAGAGAAATATATTGATTTTAGTGTGTTGATTTTAATTGTTGTATTTAATTGGGGCATGTCCCTATTTTGCAAAGTGGAAAAAAATAATTTCACTAGTTTCAGTAATATTTAAAAATAAACTGTTTTTGAAAATGTAATTGTTAAAAATATTTTAACTGTTCATTAAACAAGTTAACACAAGATCTTTGTATCCACCACATGACATGGTAGGGTTTGAGTCATCCACATATAAAAAGTAATTGACTTCTTGCATTTTTGATATTATTTAATAAGGATGGCATTCCTTGGATGTAGCGCAGGAACAACAAAGGGCCAAGAATAAAGCCTTGAGGTACTCCATGTTCGAATGTCGTAGTTTTAGATTTGCATCTTGTTATTATGATGTCTTTTGATGATCTTAGTTCATCATACTGCTTTCTATCTGCAAGATAAGGTTGGAATAAATTTAGAGAAAACTTGGATACGCCTAAATTTTCTATTTCCTTACTGTCAAAAGCCTTTGTCAAATCCATGAAGATACCAACTACTCTGTCACCTCTATCAACTGAATCTATTATATTTTCTAAAAATTTGGATAGGGTGGAATTACCCTTCCGAAATCCATGTTGTTGTTAATCGAATAGATTATTATTTTGTAAATTATCTACCAACCTATTGTACATTACTCTCATATATTTTTTATATAGAATGCAACACAGACATGGGGCGATCATTCTTAATTTCAAATGTGTAATCTTTCTTTAAAGATTGGCACAGCTTTAGAAATTTTCAGAGTATCAGGGAAAATTCCAGACACAAATACCAAACCCTTTATTCTCAGTCCTGCACTTGCCTTAGACTAGTCAACATCTCACTACATAGATGAGTGAATTAGTATTGTTCATTGCCAATTCCACATGAATTATTATCAATTTATTAAGCCTTTTAATTAAAGTGTTGTTAACACAAATGGCTTCACAAGAACTAACACATTTTTCCTCTTATTCACACTGTAGAGAATATTTACCTTTAAAAAACTAAAATGTAATTTCATATTATCGCTGTGTATAATACTGTTTTATTGTTATAAATTCAGACTAGAAATAACTTCAAGAAGTCAAACACATTTACTAGAAATATACTAATACGTGGCACAAAAAGAAATGTCAGATTTGAACTGCGTAGTTGGGAGTGAGAGGGAAGACCATCACCTTCAGTACATCGGCCATAGCAGCCAGTTTGCCATGAAAGGCACAGTGGAGTGTTGAGCATAGTGTTTTCACTGTGAAGTAGTTTTTAGTAACATTTTAATGTAGCACTTAATGGACAAATTCCTGATTGCAGATCAATATTGCGATGGGTCACTGTCTTTTTAGTCTGAAGGGTACGCAAATATTCTATAGTGGCAAATCTATGGGGCATCCACGTACAGTGGTTACTCCAGAAAATAAGAAGGGTTTAAGAGCATAAGTGCTTCAAAGTTTCCATCGTTCCATCAGTCTTGCTCCAGCTTTAGACCTTGGTCGTCGCTTGTTACAGCGTACTCTTCACCATAAGTTGAAATTCCACCAGTACAATATTGTACTACTCAAAAACATTACAAGCCTGAAATCCAAGGTGTATGTACACAATCCTGAAACCTGATTGAACTAAAGAAGGCCAATCGTGAAGAAATATCGGTGAAAGAAGAATAAACCATCGTGAAGGAAATGGAGAACTTCTAAGAAAGTCTCGTGATGTGTTTGAAGAAGATGGATACCATCTTCAGTACGGTAAGTTATTTTCCATACATTTAATGAACTTGGGCTAGTGACAGTATCACTTTTCTACTTATAAGGCTATTTTTTTTTTTTTTTTTTTTTTTTTACTAATGATCCAAACAAAAATTTTAAAATTGTGTGTTAAAAAAAATAAATGCTATGTTATTATTGTATTTTAAAGATATATTATTGAAGTTTATTAATATTAAATGTAATCATTATTGTTCCGACTTAGCATTAAATATTGTACATATAGTTAGTTGTAATTCATAATTCATTAATTTAATAGTTTGTTCCTCTTCTCTTAAGCATAAATTGTTTTTCACATACTCATAATATATTCATCTGTTACTATATTGAAATTTAAATAATATTACTGGCCTCTATGCACATGCACTTGCCAAAAGTCAAATATCAGGTGACATTGTCTAACCCTTGTAACCGGTGGTGTGAACCCCGTCAACACGCTTCACCCGTATACCTAAAATTAAAACCCCAGTTGAACTCATGATGCTATGCAGAACGGTTCGCTCGGCGTCGCGATTGCCGTGACCTCTCTTATAGTGACCTCTCTTTTGGTTTCATTAGTCAATGATCGTGTTTTTTCGTCTCTCAGTCTCTCTACTCTCAATCTACTCCGCATTTAATTCAAAGTAAACTCTAACAGGGTTGTGGTGTGCTCAAAACCTGACCACGGGACAACATCGACACCCCAGGCCTGGTGGATCCATCTCTACGGTCATCTCAACTCTTCTTCATCTCAACTTCTTCGCTCCAAGGTATGTACTATCTCCTCTAAAAGGTACAGTTGGTTCTTTTTCATTACTTTCTACTTATAAAACGCATCTCCCTGTGATCGTTCGTGGTAACGTCTTTTGTAGTGTTTCCTCTACTAACGTGGATGTTAGTTGGTCCTCCGAAAAGGCAATAAGCTTTAAAAATCTCTCAAAACGCCCTCAATACTAAATAATTATTTTTGCACTACTCAGAACATGACTAATGCATATTTAACTCTAATGTTCTTAATATAAAAATAAGAACAACCTTTATTCTTCCAGTTGTTAACAGGTGCTGAGCCATACTCTTGAGAATTATTTGGAAGAAAAAGTCTGAATGTGGTAAAAACTTGTTGACTAGTAGAAAATCTGTGTTACAGGGTTTCAGCAGGTCGGGAAGATGGTTACACAACTCTTCGTGGACGGTGCGGGATACCAAAGACTCTCCCGCAAACACAAACTGAAAAAAAAATCATACACTTTACTTTTTACCGTGTTATATAAAATCTATCAAACATTAAATAAATCTTAAGTATGTTGCAAAACTGATTTGCAGAGAATTTGCAACTGTAAATATTTTTAATTTTCATATTGAAAATCTTGTGCTTTTACAATAAATTATATCACTATGCCTACAGGTTTTATTATACAAATAAAAATATGCTGCACTTAAGTTTTTTGAGTAAATAATCTATATATATAAAAGCCAAATACCACTGACTCACTTATCACTGTTTTTCCTAAAAACCACTAAACCTCTGAGGCTGAAATTTTGTAGGATGATTGGTCCTATATTGTAGGCATGGAATAAGAAGGGATTTTGACAAATCTTTCATAGTTCTAAAATTTCAGCCATTTTTTTACCCCCAAAACTGCCCCGATGTATGTATTTGTTATGGGAAAATCACAAAAAAGTCGTGTTTCTGACCTAACTTGAAGAAAATCTTGAATAAAAGATTCAAATCTTCACAGTTCTACACACGTAACAAATGCACACCTCATATATGAATTTCAGCCTAAAAACTTAAAAATTTGGAGTATCGGGGGCCCAAAAACGAAATTTTTAAAAATGTAAAATTTTTAATACTGATGTTATCTACTCAAGTGGGGTATTAAATTAAAGCTATTTTTTCTTGAATCCAAATATACCATCAGATTTTGAAAAGGGCAAGTAATAAGGGGCGTATGCCCCATAACAAAAAAAATTCTGAAAACAAAAAAGGGTAATATTAATATAAACCGCCCTAGTGGGGTATCAAACCACTGGTATTTATCTACCAAATCACACTATATCATTGTATTTTGGAAGAGACAATGTTTAAGGGCTCTGCCCCCCCAAATAAAAAAATATTCTCCAAAACACAAAATCGGGTAATGTTAAACTAATATACCCAAATAGGATATCAAATTAAAGCTATTGTTCAATTAATTACTAATATACCTTTAGATTTTAGAAAAGACTATGTTTATGGACTTCACTGCTCATAAAACCAAAATGCACAGTCAAACTGGTTAAAAATCCGTAGGCTGATCTCCCTAACGAGGCGACCTGCCGAAACACAAAAATGGAACTGCAGCAGAGTTCCGTGGTGAGGCTGCAGGCTGAACTTTCCACCACGAGGCCGTAAGCCGAGTTCTATAAAGGGGCAAAAGGCAGAGTCTCCAGGCGAGCTTACTCCACGAGCGTAGCAAGTGACCGAGTTGGGACGCAAAGCGTGCAGGGGTTACCCCTAGTCTCTATCAAAGAGAATACCCTCACTCACTCATCACTAATTCTCCCAATTCCCGTAATCCTACAGAGCTGAAAATTGGTACAAATGTTTGTTGTAGGCTAAATAGGTATTTTCATCTTGATAAAATACTGCTGAGGGGTAGAAACCATCCCTAAAAGATTGTTCCATAAGGACAACATTGGGTTGATTTTTAGTAAATTAATAACAGCTGTTTTGTAAATAAATAAACATGTTTATTTTGTATGTTTAAAATGTATCCTATTAATGCATTAAGAGTTAACAATAAATGACACTTTTTCTATATATTTTGTCTCTATACAATTATGTGTAAAACGTATTTGAGAAATTTATGATATTTAGATAACCGTGTTGAAATTCCCCTATAGACTTATAGGGGTTTCTAGACCATCAAAAAGTTTTGTATAGAAGAGCGGCAGCAGTTTGAGCTTTTATAATGACGTGATGGTTTAGAGGAAACCACGTGGGGAAGGGTAAGCAAACGCAGAGAATAACCCCGTAGCATTGCAAGGGATATTAGCTAGTATAAATATAAATAAACAAGTGCTAATGAAAAAATATTAGTGATAGAAATGATTTTTAACATCTAAGAACAAATTTTTATTAACATTTGCAGGCAAAATAACAAAGATCATTCAGAATATAAAGATTGATCTTTTTGGTATGATGAGTGGCCACTGAATTTGATGCTCTTGTTACCTATTACTTTTTAAAATGTGAAAATATGAATAAATGATTTATTTCCAAAAATAAAAATAATACAAGAATAGATAATTATCCAAGAAATTAACTGACCGCAATGTCCAGTAGCAAAAAAATATTAAAAATCCAGCAAAAAATAAAAAATCGGGTAAAATTGTGAGTTATTTAATTTTGAATTTAGTAAAATTCTAGCCCCTAAAAATGTAAGGACAGATAATTTAGGTTTTATGATGAATGAAACTTCAGTTTGAAAGTGGGTATTCAGGCAGACAAATGTTTCTAATGAGAACCGCTCATGCCGGCTCCAATCCTGAGTTGTGACCACCTGGATCAAAGCTGGTATTAAACAACACTTTAAGAACAGAGAGTTTAACAATAAAAGGACTGGGCGCCTTCTACCTTAAATTTCAATGGCTGATTTTTTTAATATAGTGCCAGCTGATCAAATGGTATCGTTTGGGAATGAAAAAACTAATTAAAGTCTGAGCACAGGTTGTGGAATTTTTTAATAGTAGGGATGTCATCATAAATCGGAGGAGATACCTCAAACGAAACTACTATATGCTACCCTGCCATACCATCCAAAACCAAGTGTGCAATACCAGTGGTATCATTGTATATTATTAATAAAAACATTAATATAAACATGGCATCATGGTAAAGAAGGTATATAAAACCTATTTCGTAAGCTTAAGCGGCTGGAGTCATTATTGACAACTAGTTCTTCCGGTGTCAACCGCGTCAAAGGACTATTTACAATATATACAGTTCCAGACGTTTCGCCCATGCTACGATGTGGCATCCTCAGTGGTTGGCAGCCTAACCACTGAGGATGCCACATCGTAGCATGGGCGAAACATCTGGAACTGTATATATTGTAAATAGTCCTTTGACGCGGTTGACACCGGAAGAACTAGTTGTTAATAAGGTATATAAAAGCTAGTCTGCACAATTGAATTTTAGTTCCTATAAGAAAAAATAATATCTATATAAAAACCGTCTTTACTTTCTGAACATTTCCTTTACCTTGACATAAGTTGATAGGGTTTCGGAACGCCCAGCCTCTTGTACTAAATGAACCAGATACACTAACAGACGAATGACGTTGAGACCCACGTCAGCACTGGGCGAGACAACTAACAGACTAAACAGCTGATTGAGCAATGTAGGTAGGAAGACTATGGCAGTGTCCAGTTGAATTGCATGGGTAGCCTGTAACATGGACATTATTAAGTCAGAAATAGTCTGGCCACTTCCTTATCAGCAGGTGAAAAGAGACATATAACATTAATGAATAGGAATTCACACCAAAAGGCAGTGAATTAAAGCCACCGAGCTTTTGTTCAAGAGACCAGTTGTCCTTTCTGCCTAAGCCTTGTTTATCAAGACCGTTTATCACTGCCTGCCTGATAAATAACACCTTGTGGAAACATTCCATTCCGTTTACAACTCATCTAACATTCTAAAATTAATTATGTTTCTAGTTTTATTATGTATTTTGAAAAATAAAAGGTTTTTATGATGAATTTAAGATATTAGAGTTTATTTATTTCGTTCGACTTTAAAGAAAAAACAATGCATACTAAACCTAGTGAATTGGATTGAAAAATAAATATTTCTTAGTATTGTACCAAAACTAAACATAAAGTCTTTAGCATTTTTATTTTAATTTTTTTTTTTTTTTTTACAGTCTTAAATTTAATTAATTTTTAATGGATTAATGTTTTAAATTACATTGACTTAACATTTACTGACCCAAAATAGTTTATTATTTCTTAAATTTAAAACAAAATGTATACTGTAATTTCTAAAAACATTTATGGTATTATTGGCTGTATAGTTTTTTATGAATGTGAGTAGCATTTACATTTTCTTGACTCAGTAATATCACCAATTGAGAAAAGAACCAATACTTAATAACATTTTTTTCTTTTAATAATAATACTGTTGTTTGTTTTTTGCTGTTTATTTTTGACGTACTACAATTACATCAACCTCTTAAATTTAATTGTGGTAATTTCAATCAATTGATGCGATTTGTTTTTGAATAAGTGTTATTACTAAACAACAATATATATATATATAAACCAGACCAAAAATGGTAGGTTATTTTTCAATTTTCTCTAGGCTTTTGTAATTTCCTCAAAGTAAATTTCAATTGCATACTAATTTGAGCATTATATTATATTTATCTAAATTGTATACTTTTTAAAATTTTAAGTAAATACGTCCTTTGTGCAAACAATTTAAATAATCATACCCTGAGAATAAATAAAATGTTACCAATTCTCTAGTTATTGGAAATATTGTATGTCATTTTATAGATTTTTAGGGTGTGTTATACTTCATATAACCAGGGCCAGACAGTGTTAAGCTTCTTGGTATAAATCTGGACAGTAAACTCACTTGGGAGCAACATACCAATCTACTTTGTAATAGATTGGCTAGAGTCATTTTCCTCCTCCAGAAACTTAGGACATGTATCAGCCACAACTATTTATTAATGACTTATCATAGTCTATTTTATTCCCACTTAAATTATGGGATTATACTCTGGGGTAATTCCAGTGGCGCAAAACGTGTATTCACTCTACAGAAAAGAGCTGTAAGAGCCATATTGGGGTTAAACAAATTCACATCTTGTAAAAAATATTTCATTGACTTGGCAATTTTAACTGTTCCTTGCATCTTTATCTTACATTGTTTATTACATGCCAAGGACAACTTAACTAACTAACTGTGTTACTAGGGACCTCATTCATTCTTATAACACCAGGCAAAAAAGTCACATTGATATGCCCCATGTAAGATTAGCAAAATCTCAACACCACTTTTCTCATATCAGCTTAAAATATTTCAATATGCTCCCTGAAAATGTTAAAAGTGAACCTAGAATAAAGTTTAAAACTATAATACAAGAATGGCTGACAACTCAAGCCTTTTATGAAGTAAAGGAATACGAAGTTTCTGTTCACTCCCTTAGACTGCAGTGCTTAACCTAATTTTGTCATCTCAGTAGGTAATCTGTAGTCATTTTTATAATTCTCTGTTTTAGGCGATAAGTATGTAGTTTACTTTTAACTAATTTTAGTGTACTCTAGTCTATTTAGCAATAACTTGACAATGTCGATTGCAATTCTTGTAATTGTTCAAAGACAATAAAGATATTCTATTCTATTCTATTCTATTGGAGAAATCACCAAAATACTATGCACTGTTTTTACTGACTGATTCCACATAATTTATTGATTCACTGGCGTAAAGGTATTAGATTAATTTTCCAAGACTTTTTCAAAGAGTACTCAGAATCAAGAACTGGGATTTGACTTCAGTAAAGAACCGAACCAGAACAAAAAAAATGGAACTGACCCATCAGTAGTAATTTTGTTTTTAAAGAGTATAATTCTTTAAAATGTATCTTCATTTAAGTTGTCCATGCCCACTCAACTAATCAAGCGATATGAAAAAAAAACTTGAAAACTACATAATTCACCTTTTTTCATCAGAAATGCATAAAAAATGCAATCCTTCTCCCTTTTTTGACGTTATATATTTGAATTAATTTCTTAAAAATGAACTATTATAGCATTTTAGTTAATTAAAGTTTCATTATTTGTGTTTTCTAAAATCGCTAAAGCCCTATTTGAGAAAAGCAGATTCTTCCACATATATGGCATAGTAGGATATCTCAACTAGCAGATGCTTCCTGTCTCGTACCATTTTATTTTAAATATGTTTATGATAAAATGGACTAATAATGTTTATATTATCAATGAACAATCAGCCCTTTCTTTTTCTTTTAACACTACATACTTTTTTGCACAATGTCAGACTATGTCAGAACTGCTTCTATGAATGTGGTCCATCTATTATTATTCAGTGATATATCTTCATAGTTTACTATGTTATTTGTTAACTTTATAAGGCATTTTTGAAAATCATTTTGAATTTTCTTCTAAATGTTATTGACTGATTTGTGCTTGGATTTATATGAAATATTGGTTTTAATTTTATATTTATTTTGGAACGATTAATCTGTAGTCAGACCAGCAATCAGCACTTCTCATTGTTCTTGTAATATTGACATCATTTAGATCCCGCTGTTGGTCAAGCACAACATCAATAAGATGCCAATGTTGAGATCTTTGATGTTTCCTAGGTGTTCTGAATTTATTTTATAAAATATTGTATTTGTTATTACAAGACCATGAACTATTCACAAGTTCAGTAAGTTTAACACATCTCAATTAACATTTCCAATCCCATTATTATAAATGACTCTAGGCTACGTTGATAGTAATTTCCTACTCAAGTATTGGTATATTAGAGAGATAGGACATCAGCAAACTTACCTTAGAAGACAAGTTCACTAACACCAGAGTAGTAATAAACAAATACAAAAGAATCACATAATCACAAATCACTAGTCTATCTCTCTATACTCACCTGAAGAAAGTGTCAGTAGTACAATGTGTGATTATGTGATTCTTTTTTATTTGTTTACTACTACTCTGGTGTTAATAGACTTATTTTTCTAAGGTAAGTTTGCTGATGTATTATCTCTCCAATATGCTAATTCCTGGCCTAGTGCCCTTTAACGTAACCTACTCAAGTATTGACGTCCCCTAGTGACAGTATTTTATTGCAAGGGAGATTATTTCCAATTACTCCATCAAGATCTTGGCAGTAACTTTTAATAACAATGTCTTGATAGGTCATTGTAGGGCTATTAACACGAATAAGAGTCATAATATGTTGATTAGAACGCTGAATATTTATAAAGTGGTATATTCTCTCAAATATTCAAACTAAAAACAAAGAAAAAATATTATTCATGTAGTTGTGATATTAGACTATTTGTGATAGCAAATCCTATACCATGAACTCTTGGTAGTCCTGTATTTAGACCTTTGTAATAAAAGGTAAATGTATTAATATTATCAACAACTCACACATTACAAAGCCTGAATGCTTTATTATATGAAATATTTTACGTTAATACTTAGGATACTTACTTTAAGTATTTTACAAGTTTCAGTTTCAGGTGGAAGACTAGCACCGGGTTTGGGCTCGTGAAGCCGCTCTGCATGAGCAAACAAATTCTGCAAATGCTGATCCCGTGTGTATACTGTGGATACTAATTGGAAGCTGACAGAAAAAATGGGTTTCTGGTTGTCAATCCACATGATTTCAGGTCCAGCATACTAAAAAACAAACTAATTTAGACAAACAATATGACACTAACATTACCACACTAAATTAGCCATTTGACTCAAATCAACTAAAGAGGTTTATATTTTTAAATCATCTACCAATGAAATCTTGACAGCTCATATTGTTATCCGTGAGCACTTTGCTATCGATCAATGACCAAACAAGGTTTACCAAATTTTAATTTTAATAACTCGACCATATTTTATCCAATGTTTTGTTACATATTGGTACATTTGTTGGAGATTTTCAACGCTCCCAGTGTTTCTAAACAACACAACGTTTCGACGGTTTTAAAACTTATGTTGTCAACAAACGTAACTTGATGATGATAGTTTTATATCAAAAACGATATGTTCATTTTAACAACACTCAAAGCATTGAAAATCTACAACAAATTTATAAATATAAACAATCCAACACCATGTATGTATATACATACAACAAAATGTATACGTAAGTAGTATACTACAATAATACACAAGCTATGTTTATACTATTAATAGTTCTCTTGTCTGTCAGCATGCTAGAAAGTGATCATTGTACTGCATGTGCAAGTCTAAAAGTAGGGGTGTGCGAGTACTCGAAACTTTGAGTATTTGATCGAGTATTTTATTACTCGAACTCGGCTCGAAGCTTCCGAAACTACTCGAAGTTCGATCGAGTAGTTGTATTTCACGAAATATCAGATTTACATCTTAATTTAGTTTTAAGAGTAAACAGTTTTATAAGTTATGAATAAAAAATGTGCGCTTCCTTGTGTTTTATTTTACCCTTAATCATACGTTAACAGTTTGGTATGCGTAATTATGAACTAAACAATACGCCTAAGAATAGGTAGTACACGATGACAGCCAAATGTTGATGTAGTGAACGAGTTCGTTCATAATGATTTGAACTAGTTCAATTCAAAGTGAACAACAGAGCTGGGAAGCGATCACACATGTTGGTTGTCCGAGTCTACTAGTCACTTTTAACATAACCTAAAATAGCGTGAATAAAACAGAAGTGCTGGTTAGTGTCTTTATGACCCAAGAAAGTGGACAAGAGATCCGGTTCAAGATGCTCAAAAAGACCTGTTATGATACACAAATCTAATGGTCTGTATGCTGTGGAAATTGTGCATATTTTCGTTCATATCAATAATATCGCTCAATCAAAAGAGTACCGAGAACGGGTCACTTTAGATCCCAAAAATCGAACTTCCCATCTTTTCTAGGCGAAAGTTCATCTCGGTTGTAGTATACGTACGTGCAAAGAACCGTTCAGCTCCTTTTCAGAACTGAAATTATCGTATATTTCTTGCGAGTCGATTGAGGTCTGTTTTGTTTTGTAATCTGAGCAGGGAATCGTCCAATGATTTGACGTAACAAAATAACGTATCGTATCATATAAAATATGGTAATGGCATTCTAGCAACGTGTGACACAACATTATTGATTTATTTTCCGTCAAATAAATATATATATATATATATATATATAGCCGTGGCGAACGTCTATTAATTATTATTCTGTAAACACCTTAGATCACCAAAACTGTGTGTAATATTTGCGCATACGATATTTTGTCCTGTCAATTTGTTGAACGGTTTCCTGACTAGGTTAGACAATAACACAGTTGGAGTATAAAAGGTGGTAAAGTACGATAATTTTGATTCGTAAACTCACTGAACGGTTCCCTGTTCACATTGACGTTGATGTAAACTGTAAAACAATCACGAATCAACCCATGTGAGGGAGAAATATGTTGGAAGACCTTTTCTAAACAAAATACGACGAATTTAGAGATTCGGAAAATAATTTTTACTGAACCGAAGCTTTACCAAAAGTCTTGTTTTTTATTCATAAGGTTATATTTCAGACTGCAACTCGTCGCCAATATCAGCTAAACCTATTAATGTAGCCGACTACGTCTATGGTTTTCATTCGATCACGCCAGGTTTTCATGAATTTCTCGTTATTAAATAATTATTTATCTGTTGTTCAGTATAGCCTCATGTATCGAAATAGTTTCAAGTTGCACAAATTTCATTACCGATCATAATTTAAAATTATGATCATCCTAAGCACTTTAAAATTTATTTGTAGTAAACGTGCTTAGTTATTATTATCATTCGATTGAACTAATTTCACTTTGGATGACTTAGGTCTTTGTCATCCAGATTTTAAAATTTGATTATATAATTCACAGCTTATTTCCGATTAGTTGTAACCTTGTCATTACTGAATTAAATACCCACAGAATTTAATTCAGTGGGTATTCAGTGTTTCCACTCTTCTTGGCGTGTACACAATCAATTTTTTGTTGAGAGGAGGCAATTCTGAAAGCAAATGACTGCATTTGGCGATGATGCCTGAATGTTAGCTTCAGTTTGGTTGGATGCAGCTTTTGCCAACAAGCTTAGCTACGTTTTCGCAGTACACTTTGAACTGAACCCCCAGATAAACATATCGGCCGGCTGTGAAACAGTATAATTGGCTTGCATAGAAAATCTGATCTGTGATATGAGTGAACAGATTAAATCTTTATAATCGACATTGTTTCAATTAATAATATACTTTCTTGGTTTCTTTCATCATATTAGTTATGAAAAAAGGAAAAAGGTTAAACAAAACAATGCCACATAAAAATTTAGGAAGGCAGGAGGTAAAAAGTTTTATTTATCTAATGTTACAGTTACAAACAACAAATCAAAATTGTGTTCAGTTTAGATGTATATATTTACAAATCTGGCAAAACTTAACATAGGCTTAGGATGGTGTCTGCTTTTTACAGTTGTCTTGGATGAACAGGAAATCCTTCTGTAAATACTCCCTCGAAAATACTCGATACTTGAAAAAAATGCCAACTACTCGACTCAAACTCAAAAATCACTACTCGTACACCCCTATCTAAATGTAAAATAAACAAAATTTTAAAATGGATACTAACATTCCTTGGTCCTTCTAGAAATACATAGTAAGTGATTATACTATAATATATTGTTTATCATAATCTATGGTATTATACAATGCTGTAAAATTAAAACAGATTCTAAACATACCCCTTTTCCAAGGCCCAGAGGTTGAACTGATAAGTATCCTGGTGGCAAGTTCGCAGCAACAGCAATAATTTGATCTTCTACATTTAACCTGAAATAAAACTGGTTTGATAATTTACTGTATTTGCTAATTAAGTTGACATTAGTTCTGTAATAAGTAGATAAAGTGAAAGAGAATGATGTTGTAGAGAGCCGCCTTTGTATATATTAAATTAACAATAATACAGAGTGCTACAATCGTCTTTTTACTCGTTATTTTTGTTCTTTTGTAGGCTAATCATCATCTACTAGATACAGATAGCTAGCTGTTCCACTGTTCAGTTTGTTGTAATCTTATGTGAATTTCAGGAACTAACTCTCCTTTTCCTTATCTTCCCTCTCCACCACACCTAACTATGGGTGCACACTAATGTGGCATGTCATGAAACTCCATCCACAGATATCATGTATGCATGTAACTCCATCCACAGATATCATGTATGCATGTGACAAATCAATACAAAATCTACTTAGATATTATGGTACAAATGTTCATGGAGGATGGCTAATTTAATGTTTTTTCTTTATACGTTTTAATTGGTTTGTTTACTCTTCTTCTGGAGTAAAAAAGACTTGTTGAGAGTTTTTTACTCCAGAGCAAAGAGTCTAGGCGTAAGTCTTCATTAGAAAGCAAAATACCATTGCTTTCTTAAGTTTACATATTTCTGTGAACATTATTTCTGCATCAGCAAGTCCCAACGATGCCTGGAGACGATGAGTACACTGATAACCAATATTAATCCTACCAACTGTCCTTTAATTCTCTAAGCATCCAAATAAACAAAAGTAACATTTTATTGAACATGCATTTATAAATTATTAATATGTTACTATTTCATGTATTAATGTATATTTGAACTTTAATGCATACACTGATTATCTATAGTAATGAGTAATGTCCCTGTCCAAGACCTTCGATTGCATGAATGATAACATCTTAATTAATCGTATGTCTGAAGTGGGATTACAAGAATTAGTCATTGAGCTTTTAGAACCATACATATCAAATCGCAAAAGAACTATACTAGTGAAAGATTTTAAAAACTACTATTCAAATTGGGAGAATGCAACCTACGGTGTACCACAAGGCTCAACTCTAGGATCTCTTTTCTTTCTTAAGTAATATATATAAATAGCTTACTTAAAACTACACATAGCAAATTAATATTGTATGCATATGATACTATAGCATTAGTCCAGAACATATCATTATCTTTGCTCAAACAAAACTTAGATAATATCGTAAAACATTTGAACAATTAGTTCTTGAATAGTGGTTTGGTTTTAAATTGAAATAAAACGAACATTATTCATTTTAACCCCTTTAGTGCTAAAGTGTCTACTGTGTTATGTCTAAAAGTGTTATGTATACTGTGTTAGGCATAGTAGACACTACGTATTTTGTATATATACGACAGGCTTGTTTATTTTACTGGCCGCTATCGATCTCATTTTATTCCAAAAGTATTACAGAATCGATATATGGCCATTTGGTAGCTGATAATCGACTTTCTAAATTTTTTTCGTGTGAAGGAAAATCGAGGTTATATTTGTATATGTTTTGTGAAGTTTGTGAATGCGTTTTGTTATTCAGTTGTATGTATTATTCAACAGAAATGCAATATACACTAGAACCCCGATAATCCGAACTAATTGGGACCAGGCCTGGTTCGGATTACGGAAAATTCGGATTAACCGAAAAAAAGTTTATAAAGGGGAATTTGTTATATTAAACATTGTTAACGTGATATTTGTACATAACAATGCTACAAAGAGCATAACAAAGCTTTCCTCTAGCTTCTAAACATTTAATTTAAACGATTAATAAAAGAAAATGTAACAAAAATAACCTAAAGAACTGACTATCGTTGTTTTATAACCAAACACTGTACTACACTTGGCAGTAAATGGGAGTGTAGTTCGGGCAGTCAATGATAAATACTGTTCTGTGTAATTTCTAAGTTGATTGAGTTCACTAAATGTCCGTCGGGTGGCAGCACCTTGCGGGTTCCCAATGCGTGAAGACAACGGCGCGTCGCGCGCATCCCCCCACCCATTGCCTTAATCCTGCCTCTGCCACGCACGCAGTGTCTGTCTGACGTCCGGTCTGAATCGTTCGGCCATTACAGTGTTTACTTTTGGTACTGTGACTTGACATTGTGTTCTAACATTGTGACTGGTTTTAGTGATTAGTGTAATTAACATACAGCAATGGCAACTAAACGAAAACATACGACTTGTTCCTTAAAAGAGAAACTTGAGGTTTTGAATCGCTTAGATAAAGGTGAAAGCGCAGTAAAACTAGCTGTGGAATTTGGCGTAGGAAAAGCTACGATTTCTGACTGGAAAAAAAACCGGGCAAAGCTAGAACAGTTCTGCACGGCCTCCTCTAGCCAAACTCTCGAAAATCGCCAAACATCAAAAGTTTCTAAATTTGACAAAGTTGATGAAGCTCTCTATTTGTGGTTCGTACAAGAGAGAGAAAAAGGTACACCCTTAAGTGGGCCTCTTGTACAGGAAAAAGCTATGCAGTTAAATAATTTAATGAATGGCGATGAATCGTTCACTGCGAGCAATGGATGGTTGAACCGGTGGAAGATGCGTCATGGTATCCGCCAGTTGACGATTACTGGAGAGCAGCTCCCTTCAGATAATGCGGCGGCACAAGCTTATTTGGACGAGTTTTCTGATGTTATAAGTGAAGGAGGCTATTCTCCTCAGCAAATATACAATGCTGACGAAACCGGCCTAAACTTTAAAGCGTTGCCGAACAAAAGTTTAGCTTCGCAGCAAGAAAACCGTGCCCCTGGATATAAAATGAACAAAGAGAGGGTAACATTGATGGCCTGTAGCAATGCCACTGGTAACCATAAATTACCATTAATGATGATTGGGAAAGCAAAAAATCCGAGGGCGTTTAAGAATGTAAACATGAAGTCCCTACCGGTTTACTACACTAATCAAAAGCGAGCGTGGATGGACATGGCTCTATTTAAGACTTGGTTTCACAACCAATTTGTGCCGGCAGTCAAACGCTTCAACAAAGATAATGACTTGCCAAATAAGGCAATCCTATTTGTTGATAACGCTCCATCTCACCCAGACGTCACTGAACTTGAAAGTGGCGAAATCAAGACTATGTTTCTGCCACCCAACGTTACAGCATTGTTGCAACTAATGGACCAAGGAGTTCTCCAAGCAATGAAGCTAGCCTATCGCAAAAAGTTTCTCCGCACTCTTATAGAAGAAGATGCTACACTAACTTTAATGGAGAAAATCAAAAGAGTAACGATAAAAGACGTTGCGTACTGGTCTGCTGAGGCATGGGATGGCGTCACTGAACAGGCAATTCGAAAGTCTTGGAGAAAGCTCTGGACTTCCCTTAATTTCGTCGATTCTCCAGATGACTGTTGTGATCAAGGACCCCTGCTTCAACTGGTGAGAGAAATTCCCGGTTGTGAAGACGCAAACAATGCTGACATGGATGAATGGGTGGCAGGAGATTCCGACACCCACGAGAATCTCTCAGATGAGGACATCGTAGCTGCGGTGAGTCGTCGAGAACCTGAGCCCGAGAGCAGCGATGACGATAACGAGGGAAGCGGCACCGGCGGCAGTGAGCTAGTATCGCACTCCGACGCAGCAGCCGCATTTGATCTTGCCCTAAGATACGCAGAGCAAAGCCCCGTGTCTACACCTACTGACCTATTGTTTCTGCGACGATGGCGCAGCACTGCTTCTTCAAACAGGTTTTCTTCTTTAAAACAATTGAAGTTAACTGACTTGACTAAACTTTCTTAAAATTTGTAATGTACTGTACTCTACTTTACTTGATATACATTTATATACTGCACTTAAAACCTAAATAAACCGTTTTCGTTGCAGAAACATGTACAGTACTGTTAATTGCTCATCCTTCACTCTAACTTGCACTAAACAAAAAAAAATCGGCGCAGGCCGCCGGTTCGGATTATCCGGAAATTCGGACTAACGAGGTTCGGATTAGCGGGGTTCTAGTGTACATATAAATAGTTCGTTTTATAAAACCTTCATTTTGAACTTTTGTGTTCCGTATTTAAAGTAAATTAGTTGTTTTTAGCGTAGCTAATAACAACTTTGCCGCAAACGATTTCTTGCTACGCTTGATGAAGAGCTGATGCTTCAAAACCAAAATACCTCATTTACTGTAATAATTTGTTGTTATAATAATGGTTTTTTGGACATAAAACAGTGCAATGTCACACATATATATATATATATATATATATATATATATATATTAAAGTTATAATATAAATTAACAACTGAGCACCCTTAAAAAGATTTTTATTAAATCGACACCGACCGGTTTCAGCATTTATGCCATCTTCATAGGTGTATAGATGTTTACTTTTGAAAATTGTTGCAAAACAAATAAAATGAAATAAACAATTATCATAAAGAAAACATATGTTAAATCAGTAAATATTTTTGATTTGGTGGTTAGTTGTCATGGTGTCATAAAATGGCTTCATTTCGATCTCTTATTAAAAGACTAGTAGAAGTACAGATGGACAAACATGATTTCAATGAAGAATTCAATGAAGAATAAATAATAAAACAATAAGCAATGGCTAATGGTTACAAACCTTCCACAATCCACAAAATATTACATAAAATAAAAAATAGAAACATTTGTCAAAAAGAATCAGAAAATAGAGCATTCATCTGTGTTCCCCACAACACAATACATAATAAAGCAATTAGAAAAACCTTTAAAAAAGAAAAATTCAAAATTGGTTTTAAAACAAATAACAATGCATTTAACCTAATACAAAAGAAATCCACCTCAAAATTACATAAAACCCAAGAAATATTTGACAAATCAGGAATATACAAAATTGAATGTTCAGACTGGCCAAACTATTATATTGGACAAACAGGACGATCATTTAAACGATGATTTAATGAACACATACAAGCTCTAAAATCAAACAACAAAACTTCAATGAAATCTTCTTTTGCAGAACACTTACTAAACAATAATCACAACTACACAAATATGAAAACCAACATTAAAATTCTATAATTCGGTTCAAAAAGCAAAAAACTAGATTCTCAAGAAGAACTTGAAATTTATAAACACAACCAAGAAAATCCCAACAATTTAATCAACACCATGTTAACACAAAAAAGAAACCCAATATT
Organism: Stictocephala bisonia; assembly: GCA_035578905.1. Classification (NCBI taxonomy): domain Eukaryota; kingdom Metazoa; phylum Arthropoda; class Insecta; order Hemiptera; family Membracidae; genus Stictocephala; species Stictocephala bisonia. The sequence continues at coordinate 62,528 of JAQJVL010003347.1, forward strand.
CGAAACAATTATACGTATAAGAAACAACACACACAAACAACTAATCACCAAATCAAAAATATTTACTAATTTAACATATTTTTTCTTTATGATAATTGTTTATTTCATTTTATTTGTTTTGCAACAATTTTCAAAAGTAAACATCTATACACCTATGAAGATGGCATAAATGCTGAAACCGGTCGGTGTCGATTTAATAAAAATCTTTTTAAGGGTGCTCAGTTGTTAATTTATATTATAACTTAATTATAAATAGCAGCCCTAGGAATTACAACTTTTCTACTATATATATGGAGGGGTCAGAGCAACAACCAATCAAGTCCAAAAAAGTAAAAACTGAGAAAAATTGAGTTAAAGTTCAAAATTCATAACATTGACAATCTTTGACCATTAAAAAAATTTTTTTTTATTAATGTAGTTGAAATACATAAAAAACTTTTAGTGCAGGAAAAGTAAAAAAAAAAAGTATATATATATATTTTTTATTACCAAGCAAACCTTTTTTCGTGGACTTGGTTGATTGTTGCACTGAACGTTTTCCATTTTTTGACTCTGCAGTATTTAACCAACTCCACAAAAGTTAAATCTGACAAAACAACACATTTTCATTACATTGTCGTAGTGAAAATCGAATAAACTACATTGTCATAGTGACAGG